>LOJH01028804.1:0-17625 GCA_001685095.1 Ellobius talpinus | reverse complement strand
AAAAAATACTGAATATTTGATTAGTAGGTGTCCTAAAATGCTGAAGAATAAATAGCTGAAACAAAAGAAGAGTATAAATTAAATGTAAATGATTTATACATTTATGCAAAACAAAACCATAATGATTTATAATAGTTTGATGTTGAGATTTGTTGTGTAAATGTCTGATATGTGACCCCTGTGGGGATAGATACCCATAGGCTGAGAACAGTCACTCTACAGGAACATAGATTTTGCTTCTACCTGACTTTAAAAATTCCTTGTTGTGATTTCTTTAAAGTAAACTTAACTATAATGAATGTGCCAAGTTTTTCTTTGTAATTTATTTGCTTGGTATTTGTCAAGTATTGTGTTCTATTAGATTCTTCTCTTTATAATTGGATAATATCCATTAGGTGTAGAGATCTCTCTACTGTTCCCTGAGCCATTTCTTCTATTTTATAATCCTTTTCTCTGTGTCCATTAATTATGTCTGTGTTAAGCTATTTGGTGATGGGTCATAGCTTTTTTTCACAGCCTTTGCTGTCTCCTTCTACTCTAGTTCTCTCTTCTTTCTCAGAGACCCTGTCCCTCCTCAGTGTCTGAGCCCCTCAAGATATTCTCCCAAGTGTTGCTTAGTAATAGAATCATTTCAGCTTTTTTTTCTGTTTGTTCTCTGGCTGAAGGAGAGTGTCATGACAGTCATCTCTTTTCTATGAAATTAAAGAATTCTATAGGAGATAAAAAGGCAGGTGGAGGTGCTTTTATCTTTTGTTCATGCCCACATTTAATTCTCAGTTACTGTTCCTATGTTCCTGACTTGCCTTCCTTCAGATCTTTGTCTGAACCCCATGGAAAGGTGTCAATAAAAGGGAAAATGAACTTCTTTATCTGACTTTCAGGAGTTACTTATTCTTGTGGTAGAACCTCCTCAACCTTTAGCACCTCATGAAGAACTTTAATTGGATTCTTCTCATTAAATCTGTGTGGCAGTTCATGTCTCATATAATCAAGGACTCAGTTGGATGGACTGTATTATTTTTGTATATTTTGGGGGGTAATATTTCAATGGTTCAAATGATTGGTGGCATTTTATGAAATATAGGATTTACTGCTTCAGAAAGGTTAGTGAATGGACACATGTCTAATAGCACAGAGCTTGGATACAACCCAGTTCAGTCATTTTATGAGCTCCACTACTCTCCAGTGCAACCTGTTACTTTTCATTATACTACAATGGTAATTGTAAAAATAACTACAAGAGGAACTGAAGTCAGAATGAATAATATCTCATCATAGCTATTCCTTCTCTTATTAATAGTTTTATGTACAATTCTAGAATCACTGTAGTTTTATCAAGGCATAGGATACATAGGAATTGTTACCTAGTATGTGTTAGTAATGATTTTGTGTAAACAGCATTCTTCATTTCTTCATATGAAAATCAATTTCATCAGCTTTTGTTATCCATAATGTATTGAAATTTATAATGATCTAGTATCAGAGAAGCTTAAACAGAGATTAACATAAGTAGCTTATAATGGCAATACCACATTCCATTGAATGGTGACTAATTAGTAACAGATGTCTGGTTAGTTATTATTCAAAACTACAGGTACTTTTTATGCCTTATGTACCTTGAAGCAAATTTCCCAAGTTGAAGTTAAAATGCTGCATTTATGACTACCAGTACTTCCACTCCGATCTTCCCCACGTCAGTGATTTATTTTACTTTCTGATGATGGTTTCTCACATACTGAACTAATAATGTTCTCTATGCATGTAGGATTTGATACCAGTATTTTGCCAATTTGCAAGGATTCACTTGGATGGATGTTTAATAGACTTGATACAAACTACGACCTGCTATTGGACCAATCAGAGCTTGGGAGCATATATCTTGATAAGAATGAACAGTGCACCAAGGCGTTCTTCAATTCTTGTGACACATACAAGGACAGTTTGATATCGAACAATGAATGGTGCTACTGCTTCCAGAGACAGCAAGGTAAAGCTGAGGCTACTATGGTGGAATTAGTTGACCTGCATTTCAAATTCCATATTTCCCTCATTATAAAAAATGTTAGCACTAACCAATGCTTCATTCATTTTAGTACATTTTTTTCTAATGTGAATGTTTAATGAAAGAACAAATAAGCACTATATTGAACAAAATAATTGTGCAGAAGTTACAAATATTCTAAATAATATAGAAATAGTAATTAATATTTTATTTTAATTTACTCCATTATAGTTTCCATTATGAACCAGTAAGCACCACACAGAGATATGAGAACATAGATATTAAAACTAATCATTGAAATTAATTTGCTATCTGCTTTGCCTACAGTGTAAAATAAATGGAGTTTTTATCACTATACTGTGGAGTTTTAAAGTTCCATTTCGTGATCTTATTAAATGAGTTGGATGAACAACGGTATTCATGTGAAGTTATTTTTACTTATTTTATTTTCAAAATTACTTAGTCTTTCAATCTTTCCAAAATAGTTTAGCTTGTTAAAAATTCGCTAGTGAGAGAGTATTCCAGAATTCTGTGAGAAGTGAGACCAAAGCCAGAGCAACAATGTCCTTTGTATACCCTTTAGAATAAATTACACATTTTTATATAATTACCTCACATCCCCTTTTCTCTTTCTTCTCTTCAGTTCCTCCCAGGTGCCACCCTCAAACCCCTGAAAATCTAATTGAGATAAAAATGCACTTTAAATTTAGAATCACACTTCCGGATTGAATTTAAACATGTTATATCTTAAATACATGCAGGGAAAGCACATAAATATGCTTCACATTATAATTAATATTTAGAAAACTAAGGAATTATTATTATGTTTGTGCTAACTGAATCAACTGGAAACAGGTTGCTGTAGTATAGCTAATATTGGCTGTACTTTTTAAACTTGAAAGATGAAAGAATGAAAAAAGATATTTAAACAATTATTACCATACTTCATAAAGAATTATAGGGATTGCTTTGCTAAGTAAATTATGTATATTTAGTAATAATCCAGAAATTGAGGAGAAAATAATTGTCTACATATTGATAAGAAGTAAATCCACCATATGTTTAGTTAACAAAGAGGCCATAATCATCTTTAAACCAGCTTATGGTAAAACAATATGGGTGAGTATGGAAGTTTGGAGGATCTGGGAGATGAAAGAAAGAAAATCATAATCAGAGTTAATTTTCTTTTAAAATATCTATTTTTAATAAAAACGAAGCAGCAAAAAATTAACATTGAATTACATTATTAAATATTTTAAATTGCACACACTTGTGAATACAGATTATTGGCTTAATTACACATGCATTCTATGTAAACAGGTACTCCCCAAAATGCATTCTAGTCATTAATAGCTAGTGTACCTTAATTAGTAAGTACATTTAGATAGTAAATTCAAGTATATTATTATTAAAATATATTTGTTCATACTTGTCATACTTTTCTGTATTTTAACAGTTGCTGTTTAGATTTTGTTGTTCGTTATGTTTTCCATGTTTACTCATGAGTACTGAAAATTACATAGACATGAACATATGTGTAAAATCTACAAAGTTAAGTTCATTGAATCTGATGGTGCATAGTAATGACAGTCTAAAAATTGGAAATGGTACATATAAAATTGTATGAAAATGTTTGAATTGAAATTATCAAAAATTTAATTTTAAGATTATTTTAAAACATTTTTCTAAAACACTTTCAAGAGTAGGTGGAATTTTTTTGCATATCAATATAAATCTCCATGTTTATTTAGTAAAAGTAAAAGAAATCCATTTCTCCTTTACAGCACATTAAAGAACTATTTTTAATAAAATTGGAAAGCTTGGTTAATGTTATGTCAGTAAGGTAATGAGACCAAAAGTTTTATTTGACATTTCAGTGTATTTATAGTCTTTGTTTTAAGGAAAAGTTAAATCACATCAATTTAAAAATGAACTAAAATAACAAAGTAAGTTACATAGTATTTGAAAATAAATTACTTTTTCTTCCTGTTAGATACAATATTTTTGTTCTCATGTACTGATCTAGATAATATACAACTTAAACACATTATGTATTTTTTCTTTCTGCTGTTTTTAATGATTGAATAATTTTGCAAATGGCATAGTAAACAATTTCAAAATTATTTGAATTGTATTATGTATTTAATCTTTTTACAGAGAGTGTATAGTGTAAAAGAATAAGAATTAGTTTGATATTTTTGTGTCCCATGTCAGATATAATATTTTTCAATCTCTACCTTTCTCAAAGATAAAACTTGTTCATTTGTTCTGATGGCATTCAGTTAACTTTTGAACAAACATGTTAAATTACTATAATACATATGGTATTCATAACTATCTAGACTATTCAAATTCTCTATACATGCATGTGCTCATTTGAATCACTGACATTTAATACAACACAAAATATATACTTAGACATTGACTTGCATATTCTAAGATTTTTTTGTATCTTGACTTATGACAGTTTATATTGTATTTTCTTCTTAAATTACTTACACATCTGAAGCCTTTGCATAACTAGAAAGACAAAGATACAACAGTAACAACATACAATAACAAAATGGGTAAATGTTCAATATAACTGGGAAGAAGCAGTATGGTTTTCATAGATTATTTAATAATGAAAAACGATTACATTTATGTAATTATGTAGCAAATCATTATGCTACATCATGTATCTGTACATAGCTATTTCGGTGCACATGTTTATTATGATATACACACATATATATATATATCCATGTGCTACCATGATAACAAATGAATAGCATGCATATTCTCATGAGATGAAAGTCTCCCTTGAGGTTGAGAGTTTGGCAGCTGCACATTTCTTGCTTAACAAAATCGTGGAAGTATTGTGTTTAATGTCATTGCAGACCCACCTTGCCAGACAGAGCTCAGCAACATTCAGAAGCGACAAGGGATAAAGAAGTTCCTAGGTGAGCCACAGTTCATTCTTCTGGAAGTTTTATTGATTATATAAATAACCGCAGGGAAGCAACAACATAAAATCAATATTAATCCAACAATGACAGACTGTGTTAAATTTCATCAGCAAAATTTATGAACTTTTGGAAAGTCATTACTTTTATTACCTCACTTATTGAAGGATATGTCTGTTTTATTGCTCCAGTATCATGTTCATTTTGAAAGCTGTTAAAGACAAAAGGGATTTAAGCAATACTAAATTTACAAATCAGCAAAAATATCCATTTCTGTGGTTAAATGTTTAACAACTGATGGCATCATACATCATTACCTATATTAAATATAAGTAAGTGATTATATACATGGGGTAAAAAGTACTCTAATTAGAAATCGGGAGCAGGACTTTTAGTGGTTCTCATTTGTAAATTTCTAACAGAAAATTTAGTGAGAAAATTTTGATACAAATGTAGGTATTAGATAGATAATAGGTACATTAAGAGAGAAAGAAAGAGAAAAATGATGATAGGTAGATGATAATTGCATATTTTAACTAAACTCTTAAAATATTTTTAATATTTGACTATCAATATATCACAATGCTGTTACATTTCCTTAAAGTGTATATATACATATAATTACACATTATTAATAAATTTCATTTGAAGTCATTTTAAATTGGAAACATTTCTAAAATAGGGATTATATCCTACACATCCTTTACCTGGCTCTTTCCTCCCTTTTCTGTACATTCTGTAAATTATCATAGCTCATTTGTAAAATCTAATCAATTATTATTGATACAATTTAACTTGGTTTTGGTCAGTTCCACCACTGTTCATATTTTAGCACCATAAGTACATTTGTATTTTCACAGTATGCAGAAAATTGTGAGTATATATTGAAGCATCCATATTTTGAGACTTTACAAAGTCTCAGAATCTGAGTAATACATGTTATTTTATATAGCATTTATACAATTAAAATACAGTAACTTTAAATTGGAACATTTTTCATATTGCTACAGAATTCTTGTCCCAGAGCTCATCATTCAGTTAAGTGGTTGGTCATAAAATGCTTTAGGTGAAAAACTGATGATAATAATAATAAAAAAAAACCCTAGTAGAACAACTGTCTGTTTAAACTGTGGCCAGCTGCTTGTGATGATATAAATCATTACTGCAAATAATAAACCAATGCATGAGTATGTTTGTGCAATCCAAAGTCGTATGTCACACCGTGAAAGAACACCATTAACTTCAAATAAATAATTTAGAGTTGATTAAGGTCAAAGAATACTGGAATCTGTTAGACTGTTGGTTTTCCTTATTTGGCCTTCTTTTAAAAATCACATTTAATGACCACCTGGAAAGATTTTCTTTACTCTTCTTTCATGATTCGAGAAAGTAGATATTAGAACACTGGGTGCATTGACTGTTCTTTCTGAATAGGGTAAGGTCATGATGTGTATCTAAATTGGCCAGCTTTTCTGTCAGGGTAAGTAAGGCATTCTGTGTTTCAATATGAAGATCAATTTGCATTCAGGTCGGTAGTGCAAGGGCTCTACTTACCAGTGATCTCTAAAAAGTTTCTGACAATTAAAAAAACAATTGCAACATCATAATATTTTAAATATGTAGCTCTTACGAAAACATTTTTTTTGTATTTCATGCCCTTAAGTCTGAAGAGTAAATTCACAAATTTTCCATATTGGTAAATTGGCCATGACGTTCACATATTTCTAATGAATTACATTTGGATTGAACATATCATGTATTTAATAGACTTACAAAGCTTTGTAGGGTGTAAATTTACCAATCTGCAGGTGGTAATAGAAAACGACATTCATATTTTGTCTGCATACTAGATGTTTTTTAACCAAAAGTCTAAGACTATTTTGTTCATATAAAAGAATAAGTAGGGGAGAAAGGAAAACATCTGATCATCTAGAAGTTGTGGTTAACATTGGAGTATTTGTTGTTGGAGAATTTTACTATGCTTATAAGGAACTAAACAACAATCACTACACATGTACTGTGTGACTATGTCAGGTTCTACTAGCAGGAATAGCTTTTTCCCAGTATTTAATGGCTAGACTTTCAGCCTAAGGTAAAGGAGTAAGACAAAATAATCTCACACCAATTTAAAATTATGATTAATAAAAGGGTTATTTATTTAGAGGGAAAAAAAACTTACAGATTACTGTCCTAGACAACAGCCTCCTGCATGACCAGGAAGTGTCTGATAGCCAGAAGCAGAGTCCGAAACAAACAAGAGAGAGCGAGAGGGCTTATTTTTTAAAGCAAAAGATACCACACCCCAGAGGGCTGGTATCTCAAAGGCTATTGGCTGAAGAAGCAAAAGTAGCTCCCACAGCACCTCCCCCTTTTGTTTAAGTAAGAGAGTTCTAAACCTATTACAAAGTTAGGTACAATAAGAACAAATCTATTCTAACTATCCTAAGTCTTGTATAATAAATAACTTGGCCAAGTCATGAGAGGAAAGTAGCTACATTTATCTAGTTTTCAACCCCATAGAAGATCTGAGAAGGGAACAAGCGAGCGGGGTTTGCCCCACATTGGCACCAATTAAAGGAGTAAGTCACAAAACAAAACAATCCCATACCAATTTAAAATTATTATTAATAAAAGGGTTATTTATTTAAAGGGAAAAAACTTACAGATCACCGTCCTANGCCAAGTCATGAGAGGAAAGTAGCTACATTTATCTAGTTTTCAACCCCATAGAAGATCTGAGAAGGGAACAAGCGAGCGGGGTTTGCCCCACATTGGCACCAATTAAAGGAGTAAGTCACAAAACAAAACAATCCCATACCAATTTAAAATTATTATTAATAAAAGGGTTATTTATTTAAAGGGAAAAAACTTACAGATCACCGTCCTAGACCAAAGCCTCCTGCATGACCAGGAAAAGTGTCTGATAGTCAGAAGCGGAATCCGAAGCAAGCAAGAGAGAGTGAGAGGGCTGCAGCCTGCTTCTATTTTAAAGTGAAAGATACCACACCCCAGTGGGCTGGTATCTCAAAGGCTATTGGCTAAAGGAGCAAAAGTAGCTCCCACAACACTAAGGGGTGTGGTTTATTTAATAGTGAAAACCAAGAGACCCTAATATTTGCAAACAGAGAAGATACCGCAGAATATGCAAATGTAGAAATATATAATGGCATTAGACACAGAGACATTCATATATGCACACACACACACACTTGCACACACATGCATGCACACACACACAGTGATGAATTTGTACTGTAAGTCATACTTTCATATTTAAGCCTTAACTTGGAAAGTGTAGAAATGGAAGAGGATTTCAGTTGGCTTAAGTAAAGTAACACTATGTTGGAGAAAAATAGCTTGACATGTAATAAGTTTTGGAAGGTATAAATGAAAGTATAGGAAAACAAAACAAGAAATTGTCAATAATAAAAGAGTTGAGAGTTTTGTATGCCATACTAAATGTTCTGAATGATTTAATATAAGCATAGAATCAACAATGTTTTGATTTAGGACCTTAATACATAATGACAACCTAAAAATCCATGTTATTAACAAACTTTTTTGTCTTTGTGTATGTGACCATTCCTTTCACAGGACAGTACATCCCTCTCTGTGATGAATATGGGTACTACAAGCCTGCACAATGCCATGGCAGTGCCGGCCAGTGCTGGTGTGTTGACAGATACGGAAATGAAGTCATAGGATCCAGAATAAATGGTGTTGCAGATTGTGGTAAGAGAAAGGCTCACAATTCCACAACACACATTTAAATACATCAAAGGCTCAAGAACCTTTTCAAGTATTTAACAAAGGCCTACTCTATTCTGATTATCAAATATGTAGACTATATATGAATGTTAGGGGTGAAAAGAAGTCTTGGTCCTTGTGTATTGTAAATTTCTAATGCTAACAATAAAAATATACAAAACAGATACATTTAAGTATATTGAAGAGAATTAATAAAAGCTGAGTTCCAACTCCTACTTCAAGTCAAAATGTGTGTTACAAAGGAAACATCTCTCATTCTAAGTCTGTAAAATGTAGGTGCATAGTCTGTCACATACAGATAAAGAAGACATTCTCATTAATTGTAGTCTAAGTCTGTAAAACATAGTGCATACTGTCTGCAGATCCATGTAGAGAGGTTGTCTGTAGTCCTCTGGAGGAAAGGTTTTATGTAATATGACCCTCATCCACCAAACCAAATGAAGCCAACCCAAACAAAGCACAATTTCAACTCTATAAAGTGTGAAATAGACTAAGACATTACATGTTTCCTATGTTTACATATGAAAAACATCATTTATATGTTAAATGATAGTTTTAGTTAAAGTTCTAGTTATTTTATGAACATGTATTTTATGTGTCTATCTAAAGATTATGTAAGAATTTGGCATTATATGTATTTTAAAGTTTCCAACTTTTATCAAAAATTTTTCCAGAAAGTAAAATTCAAATCAGTGTTTGTGTTAAACAGAAAATTAACTATACAGAACACCTTACTAGAGTACCCTCCCAACCCCTACAATGGTTTAAATGCGAACCTATCAGGCTGTTATGATTAAACATTTGGTCCCCAAATTTGATGTTATTTGGGAACTTATGGAGCTTTTACGATGTGTAGTCTATTGGAGACTACATGTTAGGGCCCAGGCCAGCTTCAGTATGGATATCCACTTCCTGGTTTGGTACTTAAGATGCATCTGCCATAACTTCACAATCTCCTTCCCAATGTTCCAGCTGTTCTTATTATTCCAGCCACCATGTTTCTCTGTCATGATGGATCATACCCTCTAAAATTGAGCCCCAGTTAGACATTACTCCATTTTATCTTATTTTTCAGATTGGTCACAGAAAAGAGAGAAGTAATTACTTAAAACAAACCCATAAACAGATCTCATGGGTTTATTTTCACTATTTCAATAAAAAACATGAAAATTAAGTAGTCAGTGATAACATGTCTCTCTTATGCAATTTTTAGACTGATAAACAAGGAATATTTATTAAGAAACAAATAGTAGATAACAACAAATAATCTTACATAATTGTACCTTCCTGCCTTGCTTTTATTTATTCTATGACATTGTATAGGTTGATTTGGGTGTTGGGGCCTTACACCCATATGATCAAAGAAGCAACTAGGATTCAATACCTACCTTACACAGTATTAAGAACTATAGAACATAGCTTTAAAATATGCATCTTAAAATACTTAGATAATTTAGGGCTTCATTTATCTGTGATAATAGTAATGGATAAAGTATTTTAATTTTATGCTACTAATGAAAATTATATGCAATTTATTAAAATAAGTGAGAAAAATTACTTTGGAAACTTTATTGCTGGGTTTTCTTATACTACTGCAAATAAAATACATTAAGAAACAGTTTATTGTTCCTATTAATGGCAATTTCAGTATGATATGAAGTCAACCAATTTATAACCATATAAATACATTAATAGGACTTATAAAAATTCAGATAAAAAGGCAGTATCATTTGAAGACTTAATATTTATTACAGTTATAATGAATCTATGAGAGTTGCTATCTCTAGAAATATTAATAGCTGACTTTAAGTTAATATGAGTATTAATTTACTGTTGCTCTAGTAACAACAGAGAAATCAATCTTACTAAGCTGCTGGTTTAATCAACACAAGTTTATTCTCTTTCAATTCTGCATGACACATTACAACAGGTGTCACTAAACTAAGCATCAATATTTTAGTAAGTTATTGTTATTTTCAGAGACTTTTTAGAAAAATCAATTTTTTTGCCTCTTTAATCTTTTAGAATTTTCTGATATTCTTGTATTATGTATCTTTCCCTCCAATTTGAATATCAAACCTTGCAATCTTTTTGAACATACTTTTATAGTTACATCTCTAAATTACCATTTTCAAAGAAAAAATATTTGATTAGCTAGAAGGAAGCAAAGTAATAGTGAAATTGGTCCCCTGTTGCAAGGTCAGTAGTTGAATTGTATTTATAAATTGCCTTTTAATATTAATTTGAAATTTAGATTTAGAAAGTGTATATTTCACTGTGATAACAGTTCCACCTCATATACTTGTAGGAGAAATTTAGAGACATATATAAGACTCTTAGTTTGTCATGGAATTCTACAAAACTTGGTCTGAGATCAAATTTACTGAATTGGAAATCTTACACTGTGCAGTGCTTTGAGAATAAACATTTTAACAAGTCAGAGTTTCAACACACAACAGTCTTCCCAAGAATAGATTTTTCTCATATCTTCATTGAGACAAACAGCAAATTTTATTTTCATGTTATATAATTCAGAATTCATCTCATTTCTTAATCAAATAAATTTGGTGCTTCCTTTCGTAGCTATAGATTTTGAAATTTCTGGAGATTTTGCAAGTGGGGATTACCGTGAATGGACTGATGATGAAGGTGAAGAAGACGACATTATGAATGATACGGATGATATTGACGATGATGATGAAGATGAAGGCGATGATGATGATGATGGGGATGACCATGATGGATATATTTGACCATTTACCGAAAAGTCAGCAATGTCTAAATTTTTAATATTTACAAAATAATAGCATATTGAGAATTTCCTTCTTATCCCTGAACAAAGTGATCCTAAACCCCACATATATTTTGTATAATTATTTCAAATATTGAAGCTAAAGTCATAGAATATTATGTTTAAATAAGAATTATTTAATTTTGGTTTTTATATGCCTTAGAAAAAAAGAAAACACATATGGGTTGTAGCCTGAATAGAGAAAGTTGTGAAGACTGCTATAACAACATTTTTCATAAGAACAAACTATGTAATTGTTCCACAAACAAAAACTAATGATTGTGTGCTTGGGATCATATGTGTTGGTTTTATGACAGATTTTATAAGTTAAATTTATAGTAACTTACTAGTGACCTAAATTATAAGGACTTTATCAATTAAATCAATTCACATTGGTCATCTTCCCAAACTTATGGCAGGGAGAGGAAGAAAGATGATACATGGTAAGACAAAGTTACCACTATTGAGTATTTATTAAGTGGTGATCTTTTTTAATTATGAAGTGATTCTGGATCTGATTAGATCATTTTGTGATGTTAACTGTGGAAAACTATGGATTCTGAGAGACAAAAGTTTTTCTTCCTAATTTTTAATGCAAATCGCATTGTGTATCAGGTAGATTTTTAAAAATATGGTTAAACAACATTATTTCTAGATTTTTCTATCTTTCCAATGACCATCTGAGTACAGAACTTTATTTAGTAAGAAAAAGATTCATTTCAACCACTTTTTAATTAAATATATTTCATTTGACTGAAGATCAAATTTGAAAATATAAATTCTCATTTTTTTAATATAAAATTTTGTGTTTAATCTTGGAATCATGACATTTTTGTTTAGTAGTACTGGAATTAGAGAATGTGTTGTATGTTGCCTTGCAAAAATAGAAATAGAAAGGGTCAGCATGCATACCGGTATAGGATATTAGGCAATATTTAAGCACACATAATTAACAAATTATTGCTATTAAAGACACTGCTGGAATGAAGAAAATGGAATATGTTTCTTTCTTTTTTTCTATTGTTACACAATCCCATATGGACTTGTTTATAATTATTGTGAAAAGTAGCATATAAGATTTACCTGTAACAAAAATTATTTTGTTCACTATACATCAGTTAGCATGTTCATTAATTGTGTAGACATTTTGACATACCACCTCCTTTGGGTATATGAGACCATAGTTTTGTGCTCAGAACAGAAACGGGAAAACCTGTTGAATTTTACATATTGGTATCTTTCACTTCAACAGTGAATTTACAGATTTCCTGGAATATGCTTCATAGACATAAATTTGGTGAACTTGTTCCATCTAATTTCTATACATTAAATGAAAACTTCAGTGTTGACCATACATAATATTTAAGCTATAATGCATTCTCTTTTTTACTGTTTATGTATAGTTTACAAAATAAAGAATCTTGTAACCAAAGTAAGCAGCTCCTTAATGATTTTCTGGCATAGATAGTAGCATGGGGGAGTTTTTAGTTTGTTTTGTGATTCTGGAAAATAACATACCACAACAACCAAGCCAAGTAACGTTTTGTGAGTTTACTTTTTCAGTTTCTAAATCAGAATGGTTAGTGTCTTAAGGACAGTTAAGATTATTTTTGTTTGTTGGTTAGTCTTAACCTGTTCACTTGTTAAAATATTGCAAAATAAATAATTTTCTTTCTAAAAGAATAGCATTTCAATATTTATTCTGATTGCATATTTCTTAAAATAGTTACCTATAGTTCTTAATAAGACTAATTGAAAAAATAATTGGATAATTTTGTCTATGAAAATTTGTATGAATAATAATATTAACACTGAGGTTATCATGAAAGATAACAAATCAAATTACATATAGCTATTTAGCCTAAAACCATGATCTTGAAGTTAAACTTTCTTTATACTGTCATCATTCAGAATACCAGGAAAGCAACTAATTTAACAACAAATTCAAATATATAAAAAATATAGGGCAACAAATTGTATTATACAGAGTTAAGGAAAGAAGAAAATTTAAACTTCAATAAGATTACTCCATTCCAATTCATAGACTCAGAGAAAGCAAAATAAGATTTTAATCTTAATTTTTATGGTATTATTTATCAAAACACAGCAGATCAAAAACTGTGTGACATTTTAGATTACAATCAGTCAAATTCTAAACACTAAAGAAAAAGATAAGAAACTTTTGATGAAAATATTCAATGTTTCTGGTACATCACAAATTTATAAATTAGTAAATATTATGTGTGTATAGGTGTGTTTGTGTATGAGTTTGTGTGTGTATTTTTGTGTGTGTTGGTCAAGATAATATGTGAAGACAAGTCAGACATAAAAATAGTGGAATATCTTCCAGTCATTTAACACAAATCAAATCCACTTAGTAAAAGCAATCATGATGAATTAGTAAAACAGGGGCTAGGAGTACTTGCTTGCTACATACATCTTGCCGTTTTTCCCACAAAGCTAAGGATGTTAAACACAACTCTTGAGTGTTGGTTCATTTATTCTGCTGATGACATAATTACGGGGAGCACCTTTTCAGAATAGCATGAATCAACTCATCCTATTTAACAAACTTTAGAAGATTTGTTTCTTATAAAATGAATACAGACTCAGTTGCCTGTAATTAACAGGGTGCTATACTCATAGTCATGGAAAAATTATAAAGATAGGACAAACCAGGATTAGTTATGTGTTTTTTTTGCCTCATAAAAGCATGCATGTGTATTTCAACATGCTGAGATGAAGCAAGTGAGTTCTGGTCCTTAGACGGGACACTGAGAGCAACACCTTCCCACAGGCTCAGGGAATATCAAAGTGAGCAGGAAGAATATAGATCAGGATGAGGAAGGAGTGCTGGGAAATAATCTTCAGGGAAGAGATATGGCTGTTGCACATAGGGGTTAAGAACAATTTTGGTTACCTGCACAAGAACTATACAAGTTCAAGCCAGTTAGAAATTTTATCATGTAGATCAGAGGAGGACCTGACGTCCCATGACCAGCAAAGGAGCTATTACTTGATAATGGCTGTTGGGTGGTGCAATTATTTCTCCCACCTGCATGCCAGCTCCAAAATAACAATATGGGGACATTATTAATTATGTAAGCTTGCTCAATAGCTTAGGCTTGCTTCTACCTAGCCCCTTTAACTTAAATTAACCCGCTTCTATTCATTTGTATGTTGCCACATGGCCCGTGGCTTGTTACCTCATCTCCTACATGTCCTGTTTCCTCCGTGTTTTCTCTCAAACCTCATCTCTTCTTCTCAGCTTCCTCTGCGCCTGAAAATCCTGCTTAGATATTAGTCCTTCAGCTATTTTAAACCAATCAGACTGACCCATCTTCACAGTGTGCAAAAAACTGGGGGAGGGAGAATCGCTTTGCTTTCAGTTAGTCACTGGTGTGCTACCTATGCCTCAGCGGATGACTCCACACTGTGTGCATAAAGGCAACACTAATTAAAGTCATTGGGTAGGAAACAAGAAAATATGGGAAGAACCTGAAATTCAAAATTGAAAGTGACATGGATTGAAGGGCTCAAGGGGAGTTGAAAGAAAGGAGTTAGTTGGAAGTGAATTTGATCAATGACCAGTACATACACATGAAATTTTCAAGAATAAAATAAAAACATGGACAGTGCATTTAGTATTGAGATAGAAGATAAAATAAAAGCATTTGTTCACATTTACTTATCATATGTATTGTTAGGATGAGTATACCACATAATAGATTGGCAAGATAGTATAGACAACACAAAATCTGAGAATACTACAAAATAGCATAAAAATAGTAATGTAAATACTACTCAATAGCTAAGAGTATATACTACTCTATACTTTTTCTATCTCCTGCAGGAGGAAGCTTTTCTGATGATGGCTGAACAAGGCACTGATCTACAAATATAGCAGAATATTTTATCAATGCGTATTTTTTTTTCCACTTAGACAACTATTATTTCGTTTTATTCCAACTCCCTGGGCTACCTAGTTTCAGGTTCTTGGTCACCTAATCAGTGTCAGGGATGGGTTCCATCTCACAGAATGTGCCTGAAGTCAAATCTGTTATTCATGGGCTGCTTCCACAAAGACACCATTGCCCTAGTACTTCTTGAAGGAGGAACATCAATTGTAGAAAAGTGGTTTGTGGTTTTCTTGTTGTTGATGTTTTTTTAATGTTAGCATACAAAGTACCTTCCTGTACCAGACCCTGGGAAGTAGCGGTGAAGGCTCTATGTAGGCATCAGCTCTGCATCTCCATGTTCAATGAATTGTGTAGGTGTTGTCTTCAGCAATGGGACTTTGCTGTAAGTTTGTGGAGAGTAACATATAGTCTTGGCAACAGCATAGGTTGTTTGGGGGTTCCCATGGGATCCCTTGGGCCAACAATTCAACTTGATGTGACCCAGTCCTGGTACTGGAAGCTTTATTTACAGATAAGGGATGGCCTTTTGAGACTCTGTCTGCCCCAGTTTTTGGCAATTTCATTTAGATCACCTTCTTATATGTATGTATTTTAGGAAGTTTCTATTCTATTAAGTTTAGTTGTGTTGGAAGGTTTGTGTTGGCTGGTTAGAGGTTGCAGTCTGTCATGGTCTGGCAGATTATCCCAATAGATGAACAACATGAAACACTCTTCTTCCCAGCAGAACTTCTGGCCTCTACCTGTACTTATGTGGACAATATCCCTGGATAACTGGCCTTATCTGACAGCTATCTCTAAACCAGATGCCTGATTTATCTTTAGCTTGACTCTTGGCACAGATTCCTGCTAAAAGATTTGTGCTAGGACTCTACTATAGGAGCCTACTGCCACATAGGAAACCTTGTGATAGGAGCATGCTAATTAATACAAATTGGGTTTGTCCCCAGGATCCCAATCCTATATATTCTTTATACTCTGGAATAAAGCTGAGCTCGCCCTTGAAACCAGATACTGGGAGGGCTGTCTCCATTCATACCCATAGCCATTTGAACTTTTCTCCCTGCTTCTGTTTCCTCCACCCTCGTGGACCAACGCAGCCACCAATCCCAGGAAGAAGCAGAACAGCACAGTTGTATCTTTACAGTCTTTAACACAACCCCTTTCCTCCTATCCCTCCAAAGAATGACTCTAAAAAGAAATCCCATACTAGCTCAGAATTGAATATAATAAAGGGCTATTTATTTAGGAGTAGACTCGCAGATCACAGACCTCTGCATGAAGGGGGAAGCAGGAAAGAATCCAGCATCCAGAAGAGAGCAAGCACGTGATTTACATTGGCATTTATGGTATATGAGGCCACACCCAAGTGGGCCCGTAACTTAAAGGCTACAGGCTGAAGGAGTTCCTACAGCTTCCCTCCCTTCTCGATCTACCCAGTCAAGCCCCGGTTTCATCCATATCTATCTATTCTATTATACTTTCTTATGGAGATCTATCTGTTCCTTCTAGTCCATTAATCTATGTCTGCCCTCTGTGGTTCCATGGATTGGAGCTTGGTTATCATTGACTTAATAACTAATATTCACATATAAGCAAATGCATATTATATTTGTCTTTCTGAGTCTAGGCTACATCAATCAGGATTTTCTTTTTCTAGTACCATCCATTTGCCAGAGAATTTTATTTTTTAAGGACCTGAGTAATATTTAATTATGTAAATGTACCAAGTTTTTTTTACCCACTCTTCTGTTGACAGGCATCTATGTTGTTTCTAATTTCTGGATATTATGAATAGAGCAACAGTGAACATGGTTGATCAAGTGTTTCTGTGGTAAGATGAATCATCCTTTGGGTATATGCCCAGGAGTGGTAAAGCTGAATCTTGAGGTAGATCGATTTCTAACTTGTTGAGGAACCACCACACTGATTTCCATAATGGCTTTAAAATTTTGCACTCCCACCAACAATGTATGAATGTTCCTCTTACTCCACACCCTTGGCAACATAAACTATCACTTGTTTTGCTGATGTTAACCACAGATAGACATTATACAGAGAGTCCTCAGACCACTTATCTCTAATAGGGATGTGATGGTCAATTGCCTCCCAGGAGGCGCTCTGCTCAGAACTCAGGAAACTCTGAGGAGGAGTGATGGAGGAGGGTCATCTGTCTTATATGTTACTTTCATTGGTTAATAA
>LOJH01028802.1:0-17626 GCA_001685095.1 Ellobius talpinus | reverse complement strand
GTCTACAGAGCAAGTTCCAGGACAGGCTCCAAAGCTACGGAGAAACCCTGTCTCAAAAAACCAAAACCCCTCAAAAAAAACAAAAACAAAAGCAAAACAAGCAGCCTGGTGTGGGAGGTCCTTCTGTTTATGTGTTGCTTTTATTCGTTAATCAATAAAGAAACTGCTTGGCCTGATAGGGCAGAACTTAGGTAGGTGGAGAAGACAGAACTGAATTCTGGGAGGAAGAAAGCAGAGTCAGGGAGAGACACCAGAGAGGGCCGCTGTGGGGAGGCCAGGTCAGACATGCTGGATCTTTCCGGGTGGGCCACGACCTCGTGGTGGGCACGGATTGGTGGAGATGGGCTAAATCGTAATGTGAGGGTTGGCCAATGGGAGGCTGGGGCTGATGGCCAAGCAGTGTTTTAATTAATACAGTTTCTGTGTGATTGTTTCAGGTGTAAGCTACCTGGGCGGCTGGAACAAGGTGACCCTCTCCTTGCAACACCAGCCTTCTCTCAAGAAAGGTACCATCCTAGGATTCAAAACTATTCTTCTCAAAACAACAACAAAAAACAAACCAAACAAACAAACAAAACCAAAAGCAAAAAAACATACAGTGTGTGTTACCAGACACAGAGACAAAACATTCTAAGGGAAAAAAAATTTAGCTGAAACAGCCTCACAAAAGCATAAGGTACTGAAATAAATGATCAAATATAAGCAACAAGAAAATCTTACCATGTTTTAAAACTGAAGAACAAACTTCAAAGTATCAACAGGGAGTAAAAAGCTAAAAAGTGAAAACACCTTCCAGAAAAAAGAACCCCATCAGACTACTTAAAATGTAATGCAGGGACAGGTTAATATTCAGATAGGGAGGCAGGTAGGTACCATAAAAAAGAGGATACAGTGATATTTAATTGGAGATGCAAAAGGAGAAAAAGAGGCATTTATAAAATGTGAAAGCATATAAAAATAGTGAAGGCAATCATTAAAATTTTTAGGAAGTGGTAAAAGACATTAATCCAAAGATAAGATGTCAACAAATACCAAGAATGATAGGTAAAAAAGCAACCCACACAAAGACACATCATAGTAAATCAAAGAAAATTTTACAAGCAGAGAAAAAAAAATTAGGTTATCTTCTAAAATGTAAACACTGATTATCCTACAGAACACATGACCGAGGACCAGGGGCCACGGAATGGCTTAGCGTGATGACATAAGATCAATACCTAGGACCCACATGGTAAGAGAACAGATGCCCACAAATTGTTCTTTGATCTCCACATGCATGTACACACACACACACACACACACACACTGATAAAAAGTTTAAAAAGAATAACAAAGAATGAGAGACTAGAAGATAAAGATGACCACAAATGAAATGAAATCTATCTAGTACCAACCTAGCATTTTTTGGGGATAGGGTGGGGGGGTGAGACAGTGTTTTTCTTTGTAGCCTTGGCTGTCCTAGAACTAGCTCTGTAGACCAGGCTGGCCTCAAACTCACAGAGATCCTCTAGCCTCTGCCTCCCGAGTGCTGGGATTAAAGATGAGTGCCTGCCTCAGCTTTTGAGGCAGTGTCTCCCACTAGCCTGGAGCTCACCCAGGAATGCTAGACTGGTAGGCCTTTGAGCCCAGGGACCCACTTTCCTCTGCTTCCATGTCAATTTTAAAACATGTCTTACCTACCACTTTTTTGTTGTTGTTTTTTTTAACTTTAGTACTAGTGCAGAGACCAATAGAAAACTGCTGCTAGGACAGAAGCGCGGCCTGGCTCTGCTGGACCCCACCAGCTCCCCGAGTCTGAATGATGACTGCTGAGTCAAGGGAAGCCACGGGTCTGTCCCCACAGGCTGCACAGGAGAAGGACGGGATCGTTATTGTGAAGGTGGAAGAAGAAGATGAGGAAGACCACATGTGGGGGCAGGACTCCAGCCTGCAGGAGACGCCCCCACACGACCCAGAGGTATTCCGCCAGCGGTTCAGGCGCTTCTGTTACCAGAACACCTTTGGGCCTCGAGAAGCACTGAATCGACTGAAGGAACTTTGTCATCAGTGGCTTCGACCTGAAGTCAACACCAAGGAGCAGATCCTGGAGCTGTTGGTGCTGGAGCAGTTCCTGTCCATCCTGCCCAAAGAGCTCCAAGTCTGGCTGCAGGAGTACCGGCCCGACAGCGGAGAGGAAGCCGTGACTCTTCTGGAAGACTTGGAGCTTGATATTTCGGGACAGCAGGTGAAAAGAGGGCTCCTGTTGTGTGTAAGAAGGGCATAGACTTAGGAGTGGGCTCAGAGGGGAGTGTTGGGGGCAGCTGTCCTTGCTCCCCTGCCCCCTGGGCTCTTTGAAAGAGTTCTGGCAGCTGGGCAGTATAGCTAAGTTCTAGAGCATGCGCATGGCATCCATGAAGCTCTGGGTTCCCTGCCTGACCACGGGAGGAAGGAAGGAAACAAGGGACAGTGTTCTGCTTGCCTCCTTCCAGCATCCATTGGCATACTTAGAACCCTTCCTTTAGTGTTCTAATTACTTTCTTAAAAGCAGTTTACCGGGCCAGGCATGGTGCTTCATGCATGCAATCCTAGCACTTGAGATGCTGAAGCAGGAGGATTATGAGTCACGGCCAACCAGAAGTTTTATCCAGAAACTGTTTTTCTCCCCCCAGGTCCCGGGTCAAGTTCATGGGCCTGAGATGCTTGCCAGGGGAATGGTGTCTCTGGATCCAGTTCAGGAGTCCTCAAGCTTTGGCCGTCACGAAGCTACCCACCCTCATTTCAAGCATTCATCTCGGAAGCCTCGCCTCCTGCCATCCCGAGGTAAGAAGCTGGGTTCGTGTGTAGAAGAGACAGACGCAAATGTGCAGGTTAGAGGTGCAGCTTAGTTGGGAGTGCTTGACTGTCATCCATGCGGCACTGTGTTCCATTCCCCAGCACTTCATGAAACAAGGCATGGTGGCATGCTCCTCTAATCTTAGCCTTCTGGAGATAGAAGCAGGTGGCTCTCTGAGTTTGAGGACAGCCCTGCATACATAGTGAGTTCCAGGTCACCATGGCCACCTAATGAGACCCTAACTCAAGCAAAACAAAATAGCAGGCATGGTGCACACTGTAAAGCGAAACTTCAGAATTTCAAGGCTATTCTCAACTACACAGCAAGTTTGAGGTCAGCCCAAGTCAATGAGAGGATGAGACCTTGTCTGCTCCCCCTCTTAAAAAAAGAGATGGGAATGCTGGGTGGTGGTGGCTCACACCTTTAATCCCAGGACTCGGGAGGCAGAGGCAAACAGAGTTCAAGGCCAGTTCCAGGATAGCCAAGATTGTTACACAGTGAAACCCTATCTTGAAAAACAAACAAATGAAAAAAAAAGGTGGGGAGAAGGGGGACAAATAAATGGTCTAAGATGGAAGTACTTCTTTCCGTGTTCCCAGGTAACTCCATAAAGAAGCATGCTTGTTTGGTTATTATGCCTATTATTGTTACAACATAGCTCACAGGCCGATCTTAGACTGAATGTTGTTTACTAAGGAGGTAAGTGGACTATCATGTACTCGGTGAGCATTACATCATGTGTTGAACTGTGTACACTCCAGATGTCCAGCAGAGTTCTGAGTGGAGGGCATTAAAACACATGGTTTATTATTTCCAGCCTTAATGGTTTGTTTTGAGACATGATCTTGCTATGTAGCCCAAGGCTGGCTTCTAACTCCCAGTCCTCCTGCCTCAGTTTTGAAATGCTTTAGTGTAGTGCTGGCTGCTAAACTTCTATTTATTTATTTAATCTAAATATATAAGATGTTTTACAATATTCTATAAAAAGTTACTTTTAAATTTTACAAAGGGAAGAGAATAGGAACAATTTTTTTTGAATGAGGAAATGAGAACAATGCTAGTTTAGGATTTCTATAAAAATCTATTGCATTTGGATGGTTCCCCAGCCCACTTCACAGAAATAGAGTTGGGCTTTTTGTTTGTTTGCTTGCTTTTTGGTTTTTCGACACAGGGTTTCTCTATGTGTAGCTCTGGCTGTCCTGGAACTTGCTCTGTAGACCAAACTCACAAAGATCCACCTGCCTCTGACTCCCAGGTGCTGGGATTAAAGGCGTGCACCACCACCACCCGCCCGGCAGATAATATTTTTTATCAGAGTTTAAAATAAAACAGGTGCATAGACTATCAGAAAGATCTCGCAACCCTTACAGAGGACCAGTGTTCATCTGTCTCGGGCCACTCACAGCTGCCTGTAACTCCTGCTTCAGGGAATCTGATACCCTTTTCTGGCCTGCAGGCACAGTGGTGTCGTTAGGTGTCAGCTGGAGAGATCACTCAGGGTCTGAGCATCAGATTGTTGCTTCGGGTAGCTCGGGACGTGGTATAGCTAGGGACGTGGTTTTAGAGACCGCAGCTAGAGTTAGCGTTTACTAAATTGTTCTTGAATGAATTGAGACAAGGATTTGTTCTGTTTCCTCTCTATCTTGTTCATCTTCCACTGTTTCCTGACTCTGCGAAGGCCTAAGTGTTAGTGACTCTGCGAAGGCCTAAGTGTTAGTGTCTTGTTCTTGTGTGTCTCTCACCTCACAGGTGGGAACGACTAGGAGTGTAAGGATGGAGTGCTCTGTTTCTATGGTCCTTTGCTGGTCGCCTGGCACCATCCTCTGTCTACCTGCAATGTGTCCAAATGTAACGAGGCTTGACAAAGGAAGGGGAAATGAGAAATTTTAATATTACAGTTTATTTTTTTATTCTTGTTACTCATTGCATACAGTTGATAGTCTATGCTATGCTACAGTTGCCTTTTGTTATGTGTTGACCCGTACCTTCCTACATTTGCATGTCTCATTGACATCTGAACAGAGTGTGTGTTCTATTAAACAGCTACCATGGCCAAATAAGAGGTGGGGGACAGGGTCTGAATGGCAGAAATGTACTTAGAAGTATGAAGGTCCTTCTTCCCCTGTCGTCCTCAGTGCGCCTGTGGTCTTGAGGTTGCGTTGTTCACAAGTGTAGGCAGAAAGGGGGGGTCTAGTGCCCTGGTGCTGTTCTTGTGCTGGAAGAAAACACAAGCCAAACTTGAAGTTACTGACTAAAACTGAGGATAGGAGCTGGGTTTTGGACCGGACCTGCCATTCTAAACTGAGCAACGTTACATAGTCATTACCCTTTTCAGGACTTCATTTTCTCCTTTTAAAGTTTGGACCTGGTGATTTTAAGGACCCTTGTATGAGTTCCGTGTGGTTCTGGTTTAAGGGTGGAGGTGTCTGGGAAGCTGAAGTCTTGCTTCCTATCAACAAATCCTGTGGGCTATCTTTTTAGTGACTAACATCAAACAGTGAATATGCTGGTATAAGAAGGCGAATGTCAGGCAGAGCTCTTTGCTGAGGGAGACTCAAAGAAGAGCTGTTTTACTCATAGCCCCTTTCTCCTCCTCAGCTCTCCCTGCCACCCACGTTCCTGCCCCTCATCATGAGGGGAATCCTAGAGACCAGGCGATGGCATCTGCACTATTGACCGCAGATTCCCAGGTGAGCCATGGGCCCCTCTTCCCTCCTGAGGCCCTGTATCTGCCCCTTCTGGAGCATGTCTCATAAGCCTCTAACAGGTCTTGTGCCAGCCCTCAGAAAAGCCCTATTCCCCTCAATGTTAGTGTCCTTCCACCATAACCCCTTCAGTCCACCACAGTCTGGCCATGCGTTCTCTCCTAGTATCCTCTAGTTCTGCCATCAGCTCTGTCCCTGACCTCAGATTTGCTGAGCATGGGGATCTCCTGTTATTTCAGGCAATGGTGAAGATCGAGGACATGGCCGTGTCCCTCATCCTGGAGGAATGGGGATGTCAGAACCTGGCTCGGAGGAATCTCAATAGGGACAGCAGGCAGGAGAATTTGGGGAATGTGTTTTCCCAGGGTAAGAATGATGCAGAATTCCTGTCTGCTAAGATTGTTTTGCTTCTGTGTTGGTTAGTAAGGAATAACGTTTGTGTTCATTAAGTTCCAAAGGTGTGTTACTCCAACCTTCTAGAGCTTTGAGGTTTGTTACCTCTAGGTAATCAGCTCTTTGAAATCAAAAATAAACTCTGTGCTCTGAGTTTCTCATTTTCCCCAGCCACTCAGTTCCCTGGGAGGATCCTCTCTGCTCTGATGCTTCAGCTTGCCTCTGTCCAGTAGAGGGACCCGGCAAGCATTTTTACCATGTTCCTAAACTTTACCAAGACATCCGCCCTGGATAGCTGTCCTTTCCTATCCTATAGATATTATTCCATATGCACATTGTGATTCTCTAGCCTTGCATTTGACCCTCCCTTAGGATCATGTCTCCAGCTCTAAACTCAGTGGTCCTCTTCTGTGAAGAACTCTTGGTGCTAGAGATAAGAAGAATGGAGCAATTTAATGGGCATCAGATAGATAAAAGGACATAAGCAGCTGACAGCTGTTGCATGGGCCCCTCCTAGACCTTAAGCCCTAGGACTCTGTGCTACTGGAAGCCCAAAGGAAATCTCATAGCAAGATCTCTACCATGGGTGGACAGGAGGAGGATAAGCAAAATGGGCATGGAGAAAGGGCTTTTACTGGAGAAGCTCAGGTTTGATTTGGTGTGAAGGGAAGGATGGTTTTTAGATACTTGTTCTTTATACTGAATAGAAATTAAGAACTGGTCTTTGTTTATAAGCTATCACTACTACAACCTTTGAAGAAAAAACAAAAGGAGCACTCTTGGGAACTTCCAGCTAGTCAAGGGCCTTTGCTTAGAATTCAGAAGAGGTGGACCAGCTTCTCTTCTCTGCAGTTGTCTCAGTGATTATGGTGATTTCACCAATAAGTCAGAGATCAGATATTACCAGCTCCTCTAGTCATAGCTTTCAGGAGCTCTTGGAGTCCTCACTTAAAAGCAAAGCGAGGGGTCCATGGGGTGGTTCAGTAGGGAAAGAACACTTGCTGCCAAATCTAGCAACCTAAGTTCAGACCCAGGGCCCACGTGTTGAAAGGAAGGAACTGAGTCTCGCAAGGTTGTATTCTGACCTCAACACATACATCATGGGTCACACACACACAACACAAAATGAATGAATGAATGAATGAATGAATGAATGTTTTTAAGAATTGTTTAGGGGTATGAGACATGGCTCAGCAGTGAAGAGCACTGGCTGCTCTTCCAGAGGACCCATGTTCAGTTCCCAGCACCCACATGGTAGCTCACAACAGATCCGAGATCCAAGACCCTCTTGGGACCTCTGCAGGCATCAAGCATGCACTTGGTACATAGACATACACAGGCAGGCAAAACACCATACACACACACACACAATAATTTTTGTTTTTTTTTTTTAAATAGTGATACATGGGATATAGTAGTGCACAATAAAATTAAACTTCAGTGTTTTAATACGCTGGCTGCTAAAATACAGAGATGAGCTCTACACTGTAAAATTTGTTTTCTGGTTCTTCTGATTACATTCTCGGGAATTGTTTCTTTCCTATAAGTCTCAACTGTCAGTTGGTGAAGATTTAAGCTATTTTGGTAATGAATCCCCAGATAGCTCCTTCATCCCTTCTCTGTTACATAAGCTCAGGTACTTCTGTGCTGTTCTTCCTGGTAGAGGAAAACTGCTTGCTACATCAAGGGGCCCCACAATCTACTGGGTTCAGGGCTCCTTGTTACTTGCTAATTATCTCCTTGTTGATAAAGTATGACAGATCTGGGAATGTCTGCTTTGCCTTTCCTCTGCTAACACCACTAACCAATTCCTTATCTGTTCTCTTTTTGTTTTTTGGGTTTTTGGGGGGTGTTGGTGGTGGTGGTGGTCGTGTTTTGTTTTTGTTTTTGTTTTCAAGACAGGGTTTCTCTGTGTAGCTTTGGAGCCTGTCCTGGAACTCATCTATAGACCAGGCTGGCCTCAAATTCACAGAGATCCGCCTGTCTCTGCCTCCCAAGTGCTGGGATTAAAGGCCTGTGCCACCACCCGGCCTGTTCTCTTTTTTTGTAAGACTTAAAGATATTTGCTGGAAATGCAGTCTGGCTTTATTTCTTATTTTTCTATTTTTTGAGACAAGGTCTCATTGTTTAGTTCTGGCTGGGCTGGAACTCATAGGGATCTGTCTGCCTGCCTCTTCTTCTTTGGTGCTGGAATTAAGCTTGCAATGTGACTTCTTTTGTTTTTGTTTTGTTTTTTTCCTGACACAGAATCTCTATGTGGCCCTGACTTTCCTGGAGCTCCATATAGAACAGACTGGCCTCAAATTCATAGAGATCTGCCTGCCTCTGCCTCCAGAGGGCTATGATTACAGGCGTGTGCCACCACAGCCAGCTGTGACTAGCTAAATATTTTCTTTCAAATTGGCTATCAGATGACCATTTAATAGGACAACCTCTGAAGCTTCTCAATTCCTTATCCTTTCCTTCCTTAACTGTCTCTGCTCACTCCTCCTCACATCATGCTTGTTTATTCACATCCTTCACAGCTGTTCGCTCTCTTTTTTCCTTCTTGACTTTGAGATAGGTCTTGCTATGTAGCCCAAACTGGTCTGTCACTGGTGATTCTCCTGCCTCAGCCAATTGAATGCTGGGTGTGCACCACTATGCCTGGCCTTCTTTGTATACTTTACCAGTACTATGATTTTCCACCTCCATCCCAGCTCTACATTCCATTGTTGGTAAATTTTTCCCTTTTTCTACTTTTATCTTTAATGCTATGAAGTCGTTTCCCCATGTATATAGAAGCTTCTTAGAAAATAATGTCATTGTGTTAACACCTGTACTCAGAAGAAAGTGGTGCTATTCGTATTTTCTATTTATCATGTCAGGTTCTGAAAACAGGAATGGGAATGAGTCAACCTCAAAGGCTGAAGTCAAAGAAGATTCCACCTCACATGGGGAGACAGCAGGAAGATTTCAGAAAGAATTTGTAGAGAAACGTGAACAGCAGGGCAGAGTAGTCGAAAGGCAGCAGAGAAACCCTGAAGAAAAAACTGGCAAAGAGAAAAAGGAGCCTGGGCCACCTACAGCCAAGGAAAAGAAGCTCTCTGCAGGAGAGAGGGGCCCAAGGGAGAAGGGCAAAGGTCTGGGAAGAAGCTTCAGTCTGAGTGCAAACTTTAATAATACCCCCGAAGAGCTTCCATCGGGGGCAAAGACGCATAGGTGTGATGAGTGTGGGAAATGCTTCACAAGAAGCTCCAGCCTTATCCGCCATAAAATCATCCACACTGGAGAGAAGCCCTACGAATGTAATGAGTGTGGCAAAGCCTTCAGTCTCAATTCAAACCTTGTCCTACATCAGCGAATCCACACAGGAGAGAAACCTCATGAATGTAACGAGTGTGGCAAAGCCTTCAGTCATAGCTCAAATCTCATCCTGCACCAGCGCATCCACTCTGGAGAGAAACCCTACGAATGTAACGAGTGTGGCAAAGCCTTCAGCCAGAGCTCAGACCTCACAAAGCACCAGAGAATCCACACGGGGGAGAAGCCCTATGAATGTAGTGAATGTGGAAAAGCTTTCAACCGAAACTCATACCTTATTTTGCACCGGAGAATTCACACTCGAGAAAAACCCTACAAGTGCACTAAGTGTGGCAAGGCCTTCACCCGGAGCTCAACCCTCACACTGCACCATAGAATCCATGCCAGAGAGAGAGCCTCAGAATACAGCCCAGCCTCTCTGGATGCTTTTGGAGCATTCCTGAAAAGCTGTGTGTAAAGCAATAGTGTATCATCAAACCATTTCCCCCCTTTTGTTTCTAAAACTATGTCAGATATGTGTGCCCATCAAGGGAAAAGTAATAACACTATCTAATTGTTTGAGAAGTCACACTTAAGGATCCTTAAGAGTTACATCGACAGTGTTCTGCCTTTAGGTGGTCTGTAGGCATTTAATTCTTACAGTCCTCGCAAGGGAGAGCTAGGCATACGTATATTTCAGTATATCTCCACACAAGATAAAAGCACACACAGTAAAATGCCAAGCTTTCCAGTAATGGGTATACGAATCAAGACCGGCTCTGTGTATATTCAAGTGAAGTTAAGAAGCCACTTGCTGCCAACAAACCCTACTTGGACAACGTATATTTCTCAATGAAGAGAGAGTTAATACAAAAACTACATTGGGACATGCTGCTCAAGCAAGTTATATATCCAGAAAGTTGTATATCTGATCACTGGTAGCCTGCCAAAGCTATAGAAATCTAGGACTGTTCTGATCAGAATCAAACCAAAGATTTCTGTCTCTGAAAGAGAGGGTATATGCACCACTTTGTAGTTCTAAGGACTTTAAAAGATACGGGTGGCTCTGCCATCATCGGCGTGGTCAGTGCTACAGAAATAGCAAGAATTCAAGAGTCTTCTCTCCCTCCTCAGCATCCCTGAAGCACTCTAGCGTCCCTCAGTGCACTCTCCACGCACTGACACTTGATTACATGCCATCTTTTAATCCTTCACCACTCAGTGTGTGGAAGCTTTTATTACCCCCCCCCAAAAAAGATGCTTCAGTTGTCAAGAAATACAGTTATGTTCCTGACGGCACAACACTGGATGTAGTACTAACACACCCAAGGCACTCCATATGACAGACTTCCAACAGGGCTGTCATGTTGTGGTAGAGCCTGTGAATCGTGAGTACCTGAAATATGGTACCTTCAGAGCTATAGGCCAAGCTCTAAGTTATTCTAGGGTCAGTGTAATTTTTGTCTTAAATATAAGCAAAAGCTTGCTTAGCTGTCTGCAGAGACTCTGTAAACATGGATCAGTAAGTAAATATCATAGAATGTCAAAAAAATGACTTTTGTTGTCCACTTACAGAAGACAAATATGAACACTATAAAGTTTTTGTTTGTGTGACATATTCCACGCAAAGCTCTTATTCTTAGCCAGAAATATTTTCGGTCAGTTCCTGAATGGTTGTCTTTTGAGCACTTGCTGAGTTGTTCGAAACTTAACTAACGTTCTTCAGAAGATGTGATGGGCTTTTGTTTTTATTGTTCCTTTGTTTTTGTTTTTAATTCTCAGAAAAAGGGAAAGTTAAAGGGAGCATCTTTTCCACATTTGACCAGAAACTTGCAGAAGCATCTGTCTTTATTAGCTGGCAATGGCTGAAGATATCCTCTTGCTCTGAGAAGTTCACCACCACATGGTGGTATGGTTGGTTGTGTCATTGTGTTTAATAGCACACAGTGTCGTTTTGCTCTCTCATGAAAGAATGAAGTGAGGTTAGGGGACTTTAGCCTTTCCTGAGATCTCTGCAGGTGGCTTCCCAGAAGCTCTTGATCAAGACTTAATACATACAGGAGACCCAAGTCTGGACTACATAGGTGTCAGGCACTTAAACAAACTGTTCTTTTCATGAAAGTGTGGAGATCCCTGCAGAACCCAAGAAACATAAGCTAAAGACAAACTTGAAGACTGTTGACGTGAACACCCCGCATACGGT
This sequence comes from Ellobius talpinus, assembly GCA_001685095.1. NCBI lineage: Eukaryota > Metazoa > Chordata > Mammalia > Rodentia > Cricetidae > Ellobius > Ellobius talpinus. The sequence goes on along the minus strand of LOJH01028802.1, from coordinate 6,231 downwards.
TTAAGATTTCCCCTCAAGAAACAACTAAAACCATCTTGTACCAGTTGTTTGCTGAGGAGCAACGAAAGTCCATGAGACACACAATGGCGGGTCCCATCAGGTTGGTGCCTGTGTGACCTCAGCTCCAGGTCAAACTAGAATCCTACAAGCAATCATTATCTGGTCCCTCTTTGACTTTATTTCTTAGACCAGTCACACTTCAGTGATGGTGTCTAAACTGTTTCCACAGTGCTGCCTGTGAGTGTGTCTGTCCACTCAACTGAAAAGCAGCAGACATGCTGGTTCACTGGTTCACTCTGGAGTGAGGCAGAGATGGAGATGCTTTAAGGTTCTTCCTAAGGAATGAGTCATGGTGATGGTGGGCCTTTTTGAGAACTCTGGCTTGCTTAAAAAAAAAAAAACTGAAAAAAAGGTTCAGTACTCCGGGAGCCCATCCAGACACTGGTTTTGAGCCCAAGAAAGGACTTTGGTCATTTCCCTGTTGGCCACTTATCCCCAGACATACACAACTACATGCTGATGTACTTCGACCATCAATCTAGGGTCTTGTTTTTAAGTTAAATTAAGACAGACCTGTGCCTCTCCCCCATCCCTCATTTAATTCCCATTTTATTGGGACATCTTACTATTAGATAGTTACTGGAGTGGCTTCAGCGCTACCACAGATGCACTCCTGGAGGCAGCCATTTGAAGATGTGTTTTATTTAGAAAGCAGGCCATAGATGGTTACCAAAACATCTTAGATGCTCAACACAGTATCTCTGTGTCACAGTTCAGAAGGCTGACAACCTGTAGTGTTCAGGATGGTTGTTCCGGCTTAAGTGCTTACTAGTTAACCATTAGCATGCTAGTTGGCCTGATGGAACTTTTTTGAAGACTTTTTAAGTGAAATTTAACCTTATGACAAAAGTCAAAGTTGCGGACTTTCTACTTCAGCCTGGTAGGCAAGGCTAAGCATAGATGTGTGAGACAACTTGATATGCAAAGCACTTGATATTAAAGGCATAAACATGAGACTGCTAAATGTGTGTAGAGAGACTGGCATGTTTAATATGTGGGGCAGTCCACACATTAACATACATCAGGAATTGACTCCAGAATGGGACCTAGTCTGAGTGTGATGTTTGGCAAAGCTTACACTGTAAATAAACTTAATGTCTGTGAGGCCAACTTCATAGTACTGCCTTGGACATGAAATTCCCTTAATCTGTTCCAGTCATGCAGTAAGTTCCAGAAACTGCCGAGAGAGCTCAGTCTTAACTCCAGAGGATCCACAGGAGGAAACAAATGTGGGGAAAGGCTAAAGTAGCAAATAGGTACAACCTCCCACGGAAATGGTTCGCTTGGGCACCCTGATGTATTCCGTACCTCACCCTCCTGTCACTCTTTGACATAGTCCTTGTAAACGTGGTCCAGTCTGTTGAGCAGAACACATCACAGGAAAAAAGTGAAGTTTTGAATAAGTAAGAAACTGATATGATTATAAACAATGAGTTCACAGAATTGGGGTGGGGAGAAAACTGCTGCTGCTTGTGGGGAGGGAGGTCTGTGAGAAGAGGGCGGTCAACACGAGTGCCCTTCTGAGCTGCAGTGGGAACCAGTGGGTTCTGGCTGCTCCAGTGTTAATATGTTTGAGGAGAACATACACTCAGCAGAGGATAGGAAGTATACAGAACAGCTAGTCTGCCCAGATTCCGGCAACCACAGTCCTGTTTTCCCTCGCAAATCCTCTGTGTGTAGACGAGTGGGGACTCAGTCCACAGGAAGGGCTTCTTTTCGGGAAATGCCTTTCTGTCTTGGTTGGGGGGTGGAGGGCTATCTCAGAGTTTGAGAAGCATTGCGAGATTTACTTTGACTCTGCTGCAAGGTTCTGTCCTTGCTCCCATTCTCTGGCACATTTATGCTTAGGAGACAGTGTTTGAAGATTCATAGCTGTGAATATTTATTGATTTAAGTTTTTATCATAGAATTGTCAACTTTATTTCCAATAGGCATGCTGATCTGTTTATCAAAAGGGAACTTAATCAGGTTCGTCTCGCCATCCTCATGGAAGACTAATTTTGTCACTTGGAGTGACAGTGCTGAAACACTCAATACAGCAAGCTTGCCAGAAGAGCCATTTTCTGTGTCCCACTCACTGTGAGCAACTCTCAGAAGTGTGTATGAGGGAGGCCTGGGGGCGTGGTTCCATCCCCAGCACTGCACCAAAAGGATGTGGTGGCAATGCCTATAATCCCAACACTTGGGAGATAGAGGCAAGAGGATCAGGGGTTCGGGATCATCCTCTGTTAGCAAGTTTGAGACCAGTCTGAACCACAGGAGATCCTATCAAAAAAAATTTAACTATGTACGTGTATATCCATAAGGGAGGCAGGCATAGTGGTACAGGCCTGTAATCCCAGCACTCAGGAGGCTGAGACAGATCACAAGTTCACAGCCAGCCTGTGTACACAGAAATAGGAATATGTTGGGATTTCCTATTAGGGAAGCAAAGGTCTGTGAATTGAATGAAATATAGAACCAGAGATGCAAACTTAAATGGTCTAAATAGATCACTTATAGAAGTTAGGGTAGATTTTTATTTCAGCTACTATTAGAGACAATGAGCATTGTTGGAAAAGTACCTAACAGATCTAGGCTTTGCTCTTTGTATGGAAATACTACTGTACATTTTAAAGCAGTCACCTATTTTGCTATTCAGATTTTTTATTATGTCTGGAAATACCTGTTTTGCTTTTCAAAACTTTGTAAAACAAACTTGAAGTTTTAGGTAAAGTAAGCCATCTCCAATACTGCAGGTCAAGCATAAGTTTGGGAAATCCTTTGCCATACATAATAACTAATGTCTTACTATGAGAACTTAGTTTCCTGTTGTCTGGTTCTTTCCTAGTTGATACCACCAATCCCATGTTTTTCTCTAATATTCTAAACAGCAGAATGGAGAGAATGAAGGTTAGTCAGCTCTGAGCCATGGTCCCAAATGGAAAAAAACAGTGAATTGTGGTCTGCTGTGATTTTGAGTTCTGTTTTTTTGGGGGGGGTGTTTGTTTTTAAATCTTGTATGTTGTGACCCGCCCCCTTCCACAAACTGACTCAACTTCAAATTACACAGTCATTAGCCAAGTTAATTGGTCTTTAAAATGGTCTTGATTCAGAAGCACTCATTAAGTAAATTTGGTCCAGTGCTTGACGATGGAAGAATGGGATTTCTGAAAGATTGGAAGAGGCTGGGCCAAAACTTGTATTTCGTTATAGTTTGAGATTGGGGTTAAGTCTTTGGTTCACGAAAGGGTGACCAGTCACACTGAGTCTCACTTATCCTGTAGTCTCCGGACAAGATCAGATGTGTTACAAAAGAATGGCCAAGAAAGTTCCCATAGCCTTAAGATCTGCTAAGAAAGTGCTGAGGGCAGAAAGACTTGGTCTCTCGTGGGGGCAGGGGTAGAGGGGGCAGAGCTTGCTCACCTTCCTCTCAATTAAGACTAATTGGTAACAGCTTGAAGTTTCTAGTCTTCCCTAGCTGGACTGGTGTGTAAGACTTGTGTAGACTCCTCTGTGAGGGGTGTAGCTCAGTAAAGAGCATTTACTTAGAGTGTCCCATGAGTGTGAGTGGCCCCAGGACATGGTTCAGCACTTGCTTAGAATTCCCTAGTTGAGGGTTTGGGGGCATGGCCAAGCTGAGCATTTGCTAGAATACCCAGATAATGGTATATGATGTGACTCAGGAGGAGAGCAATTGCCTAGCATATACAAGGCCCTGGATGTGACTGCCAGCATTGCCCGTCCCCAAAAGAAATGCTTATGCTGGTAATGGAGATTATCAGCTCCCTTACTGCAATTCATGGGGTGTGGGTGGGAGAAAATCTTGTCCTGAGAATATGAGTGTTAAGGGTTAGGGTTGGTTATGCAAGCAAAAAGTTATTTTGGGTGTATTTTTAAAAACTTTTAAAGATCATTACAACCAGGTCAACATGATAGTTAACTCAGGCACTGTCTTTTCGTTTATAGGCTAGGAAAACCATCCTGTTTTGTCCATTCCCAGCTTATATTAGCATCAATTAGATCCAAAGAGGAAACTTTGTATGTCAGCAGGATTAAATCATTGCTGTTAAAAACTGGATCTTTGATTTGATCAGCCTCTAAAGAGTCCAGACGCTTAGTTGGTGTTCAATAAAAATTTTAAATGGAATTTGTTTTAAATCCTCATTCATAATTCTATAGACTCCTTTTGCTAAGTAATGGGAGAAAATGGGTCTTTTGGATTTGTTTCTCTTAATGCTAGAGAACTCTTTCAAAATAAGTGGAAACCCTGGTTGAAAGCTAAAGTTCCAAAAGAGAAATGGAAAGCTGGGCATGTGGTGAGTGCTTGCCTCAACTCTAAGTTCGTACCACCAATACCAGGGAAGGTGACCCACACCAGTGATCTGAGCCCTGGGGCAATAGCGGCAAAAGGATTCAGGGTCATCTTTGGTTATATGGTAAGTCTGAGGCCAGCCTGGGCTGTGTGAGTGCTTGGAAGGAGAGTGCACTTAAGAATAGTCAGTGGTCCACTTTAGGATACGTGAGGTAAGATGAAATGTTAACGCAGCAAGAGGAAAATGCTGGAATACATAGCAAGTGTGTTGTCTTCTGGGACTTGGTAAAATAATAAATTGTGTTCCCAGCAGGCAATCCTAGTGATTGTTTTGTCATCTTTTGGTTATATTAAAGTTGGGTTTTCAGTGCTGGGGAGATAGCTCAGTCCCTCAAGACCTAAGTTTGAATACCAGAACTCAAGCAGATGAGGGCTGGGTTGGGGAGGTTTGAACAGGAAGTTTCCTACGATTTATTGGGTGACCAGCCTAGCTTACTTGGTTAGTTCCAGCCAAGACAGAGAGCCATTGTCAAAAAAGGTGGACAGCTTCTGAGGAATGATTCCCATGGTGGCCCCCTGGCATCAGCAAGCACAAATTGGTGTGCACACATATCCAAATGCAGGTGTTGGTACAGGTCCAAAGTTTAGAAAGTAGAACTGCCACCCTTTAGCTTTGCATAGAACTCAATCTTGGTTTTTACTTTGTCTCATTTAAATGGAGAGGTGGCTCATGGGTTTAGGGCACTTGCTCTTTCAGAGAACCTATGCAGGCAGCTCATAAGTACCCTGGAGCCCTCTTCTGTATGCATACACAAATACACAAAAATACTTTTAAATTAGAACTGCAGTCCACTAAATTCTTATACAAAGTTGGCATTTTTTTACTTTGTCTCATTTTAAATAATTGATTTACTCATCGTATTCAGAAACTCTGGGAGAGGTTCAAAGTGCTCTGATTTTCGTTTGCTTCAGTTTCAAACTCCTTGAGTCAGTATGCTTGTTCCTGCTCTGCTTGCTCTGCAGAGATGTGATGGAGGAAACAAAAATGTTATATTTAAAAAATAGCATTGGAGTAGTGGCTCAGAGGTTAAGAACACTTGCTGCTCTTAGGATAATTTCAGTTCCCAGAACCAACATTGAGGTTCACAGCCTAGTTCTAGGGGATCCAGTGCTATCTGTGGCCTCTAAGGGCACTAGGCACACATACGCACAGGCATACATTTGAGCAAAATACCCACACAAAATCATTTAAGGCTGGGCAATGGTGGTGCACACCTTTAGTCCCAGCACTTGGGAGGCAGGCAAACTCTGAGTTCAAAGCCAGCCCGGTCTAAAAGAGCTAGTTCCAGGACAGGTTCCAAAGCTATAGAGAAACTCTGTCTTGAAAGATAAAAAAAAAATCATTTAAAAAATAAAAGGAGCTGAGCTGAGTGGTGGTGGCACACACCTTTAATCCCAGCACTCTCTTTTGTGTCCTGCTTCTCCAACTAGGACAGCATACTGTCAGCAGTTGAGGCAAGGGCACTTTCTTGCCCAGTGGCTTGCTTTTGCCACAAAGAAACTCCATATTGAGTTTCTTCGATGCCCATCATCTTCTCTAAAGTAGATTGGTGCTACCAGGATTAGAAATGTCTCCGTGTCATAAAAAAAGAACCTATGTTACTAAAACATCTTAAATACCATATTCTGTAGATCTCTGAAGTGCTTGAAGACAACCTGTCTATATCTCTTGATTTTGAAAATTTACCTAATATGATTACAAGTTTAATTGTAATAGATGACTACTTACTAACCTGCATTCCCTTATTATTCTAAACAGTTGGTAATAACTTTCAAGAACTAGAAATTTGCATTACATTGTTAAATGAGCTGTATAG
>LOJH01028801.1:0-11088 GCA_001685095.1 Ellobius talpinus | reverse complement strand
TCTCTCTCTCTCTCTCTCTCTCTCTCTCTCTCTCTCTCTCTCTCCCCTCTTGCTTTCTACAGAGGTTCTCTCTATGTAGTCTTGGTTGGCATGGTAGACAAAGCAGGCTTCCAACTCACAGAGATCCTCCTGCCTCTGCCTCCTGAGTGCTTGAGTTAACAAGATGTGCTACTATGCCTGGCTATCCCTTTCTATAAATTGGGGAAATTTTTCTCTGTGGTTTAGTTAAGAATATTTTCTGTGTCTTTGACCTGGATTTCTCCTTTCTTTATTCCTATTATTTGAAAGTTTTATCTTTTTGTGAAGTTTTAGATTTCTCTGGATGTTTTGTGACTGGTTGTTTTATGTTTAACATTTTCTTTAATTCATTTCTTCTGCTTTGTCTTCAGGACCTGAAATTCTCTCTTCCACATCTTTTAATTTGTTTGTTGACACGAACTTTTTGTTTACCTTCAAATTTTATTTCAGTTTAGGTTTTCTTAAGTGATTTTATTACTTCACTAAATTATACTTTCAAGTCCTTAATTGTTTTCATTATTTCATCCAACAGTTTGTGTTTTCAGTCTTCATTAAGACATTTATTCATATCCTCTTTAAGGTCCTTGAACATATTCATAATTGTTATTTTGAAGTTCTTCTCTTGTACTTTAACCAAATTGCTTTTCTTGGGCCTATTATAATAGAGTTGTTGGCTTCTAGAGGAGGCATATGGTCTTGATTGCTTATGTTTATATTGTCGTACTGGGAGTACTGATAGGTGTGCTATTTCTTGGTGTAGATATCTGGTCTCAACTTTATTGCACAGGCGTTCTGTTCTTTAGTTGTTGTTCTTTAGTTGTTGTTGCCTCAGCCTTGTTCCTAGCCAAGTGGGGCAACTGTGGAGTCTTTGCTACAGAGCATTTTGACAGGCCAGTGGGGAGTCATCAAGGAAGGGTTAGGGCTAGAAGGAATGGCTGGATCCTAGCCAAGTGGGGTGGCTGTGGGGGCCCTGGCAGAAAGTGGTTCTCAGTCCCACCCAAGCGTGTCTGTTGTGGGAGCCCTGGCAGAGAGTGATCCTGGATGCTAGAGAGATGTAGAGGCTGTAGGCCTCTGGAGGGAGCAGTCCTGCAGATCAGCAGGGAGTCACAGGCATAGAAACACGGTGGGAGGGATGACAGAAGAGGATAGAGGGGAAACACTAGGGGTACCCTAAGTTCATACCACAAGTCCTAGGGACATGGAAGTAGAGTGGAAACTTAAATAATATTTTTTGCAAATAAAAAAATAGCAATTGTAACAGGACTGGGGTTTTATGGTGGGACTAAGGGTTTTTTTGTTTTTTTTTTTTTCTGCCACAAGGCTAAAGGAGACTGGCATCTGAATGCATAGGGCAAATTTCTGGTCTGAGCTCTCGGCCCTGCTCTGCTCCCATACATATTCTGAGATGGTGTCATCCTTGTCCATAATTAGCTTATGGGAATTGCCAAGCACACAAAATGTAAAGAGGCCATGACCCAAAGCACAAACTTCTCACCTTCGTGAGTGTGTGAAGGGAAAACTTGTCTTCATACACGTTGAGTTTCGAGTAGAAACTTTCCTGTGGCCTGTGACCAGCAGGTTTTCTCAACAGAGCAGTAGACAAGAAAACCAAAGGAAAGCTTGCTCAAGTGAGCTGACGATGACCAGAACCAGGTGGAGGACCTCTCCTCCAGGGCTCAGGATTTCAAGAAATGGGTTAAGACACCAGGAAACCATTTCCTTGGTGCTAAATTACCACATTGAGATTAAATTACTTTTTAGATGAGGTTCATTTATTGTGAAATAATTTCTCATACAAATAAAAACACAAAGGAAACATAAAAGAATATTTGTTTTGAATGTACAGTAAGCGCCATTTCTGGACTGTCTTCCCTCGTCTTTAATCATGAGGTCTCCCAGGATAGAGACTATGTAAACATTCACCAAACTGTTTCCCTTCCTTTCCTGACACATGGTTAGGCTGCATTTCCCATCTGCCCTTGCAGCAAGCAGGGCCTTGAGAATGAGCTCTGGTCTGTGGAATGTGAGCAGCAGACACCTACCCTGCTGCTGTTGCCTGAGAGACCGCCCGGGACAGTACTCCTGGGTCTCTCGTTCCTTTGTAGGTAGCTGGAAGCAGAGGACTGAAGGAATGGTGGGGAGCGAAGTGGGCAGAGCAGGGAGGTTTTAATCCAAGGCCCTCGAATCCAAGAAAAGTGCATGGATAGAATTCAGGGGATTTGAGACAGCCAATGGGGTAAAATGTTATGTACTTATGCTTTCTAGAAAACTGGAAATTACTTTAGTCATGAACAAAAACAAAAACAAAAACATAGCAGAATTCACAATAGCTATGGTTCCGTCGCCATTAGAAATCAGTTATTTTTCACGTCCTGTTCTGGTAATTGAGAGCATTGAACAGTCCGTGGGCATCGCTATTCTGACATTTTGCTGGATGTTTTGCCACTTCTGGATGGTGTTCTAATAGAGAAGCGTGTGTGTCACAATTTCTTAAATACTTAGAAGACTGCGCTCCGACCTTTGTGTTTCTCACCGACAGCTCTCTGCTGGCTCAGCAGAGTGAACGCGCTGTATTGCCCAACATCCTTCAACTGCGCCCTCCCACAGTAGGTCAAAGTTCAGCCTGTGAAGGGACACAGACAACAAAGCCAGTGTGATCCAAGGACAATATGTGTAATTGTTCTGAAAGCTGGCATGGAGTAGTACCTGTCTACATACCCCACAGCCAAGGGTGAGACAGTTAACCCTCTTTGCCAGAGAGCGCTAAACAGCCCCCATCAGGTCCCTTCAAACTACTATTCCTTCAACACATAATCCGGTCTTCAGAAATAAACGCTTAGCTTTTCAAAATAGTTTTACGGCAAGAAAATTATTTCCATGTGGTCATCAAAATCAGTAATTAGATAAGTTAGGAAGAGAGCATACTGGGGGCCACACATGTGCTTCCTATTAAGTTTAGCTACGATGGCCTTTTTTTCTTTCCTGATTTGTTTAACAGAACATTTCCTATGATTCTATCTTAATGGTCTCATGATGGTGCTGTATGTATTCACATGGACATTTTTGAAGAACAGTGAGTTTGTAAGCTTAGGTTGAGGATCGTAGAAATCCAAACCAATATCTCACAGGCAATTCTTCACCCACACCATCTTCATCTACATTTCAGTTGCTAATGACATAATGTTATTTGGCGTCAGCCTTTTCCACAGGCATATGAACAGAAAAACAACATCTATGGCCTTCTAGGCTCCCAACACTTAAACTGCAAGAATCCATCTGACATACTTCCAACTGGCTTTGCCAGTGAGTAGCCTGATGATCTTTAAGACATCTTATCGCTTAATTAAAAAACTGATCTATTGTACAAATAGATGACAGAGTGACGTAAGATCTAAACATGAAAGGGCACCACTGAGGTGTGAAGTTTGATTTTCTCCCTTGTTCTAGAAGCCTACTTTCCTCCTGTGAAGGCTGTCACCATTGTCAATTTATTATAAACCGTTTCAAAGTATATATTCCTTTCTTATATGTGTGCTTATTTCTGCATACAAATAATTGAATACCCTTTAGTGACTTTTAAAAACTTAACAATAACATCCATAAGACCTTTCCATATAAGTACACTAAAAACCTTCCTTTGTCTTATGTATAATATTCCATTTTATGGATACACCATGCCCTGTTTAACCAGTTTCTTGTTAATGGATATTTAGATTGATTCTTATCTCTTATGATTATAGTGTCCTTACCCAGTAAGGTTATTTACACACATAAGAGTGCATATCTATTAATCAAATACTAAAGACGAGAAGGCACGAGCATTTTAATATGATACCAGGAAGTATTATAATTTTATAATTATGTTCTTTGCAGCGACTAATAAATAGACTTCTCTGATGGAAAGGAATTTCCCCCCAAGAATTCTAGTAATAAGAGGACTCAGCAACTTACTTTGCCTTTTTGGTCTTAGTTGAAGGATTAAGCAGCTACAATAGCTTCTACCTAAAGAAGGCAATCAAAAAGAAGAGCTTGCAAGATGCAAAAGACTGGGGGGGTGGCTAGTGTAGGCAGCTGAGAGGAGTGGGAATGTCTGGGAAGGATGGGCTAATGGTATTTAGAGTCAAGGCTACCCTGGCATCACTCCAGTATCATCAAGGCTGCTCTGACTGAAGATTCCAGGAAGCAAAAAAGAGAGGGAAGCAGACTCTGGAGAATCCCCTGTGTGGTTGGAGAGAAGGGAAGAACAGTGATGAAGTCTGGGCTGAGAAGACTTCAACTTGCTCTCTCCCTCTTCCACTTCCTAGGACAGTGTGGTACTGGATAAATTAGGAGGACAACGCCTCACAGCTTGTTGTATTAGATACTATTTTGTACCTGGCAGGAAGAAATTTAAGGGAGGAAGATTTTATGATGAGGTCTTAGTTTAAGGGTTGCAGGCCACTGTGGCAGGAACTGTATAGTGGTGGGAGCATGAGGCAGCTGGTCGGTCACCTCATGTTTTGGGGGATCAGGAAGCAGCAAGTTGGTGAATGTGTTCATGCATACCTTCCCCCTTCCCCCATTGCAATCTACTTGAGACATTATCCTGAGAGTTGGGACTATTGATATTTCACCAGAGCATTGTCACCTAAGAGCCCAGGCCATGTCTGACCTGCTCACTGCCATGTGTGCCGCAACTCAAATTATGCTCCTTGTGGAATACAAGCCAAGGGAATACTGTTAAACCCTAAAATGATGTTGAGTCAACTCCCCTAATTTGGGCAGGGAGGCAGAAATGCAAAGAGTGGGGCTTGTTGGTGAGTGTGATCTGATTTAGGGGTTGTATGCTTATAAAGGATCACTATGAGGAAACCCTAACAGTGATTGTTTTATATAAATGTGTTGATTAGATAAGCAAACGAATGAATGATCAACTCAAAGTATTTTCAGAAGTTATTTTGTGACATGGCTGGGCTCCCAAAGCTCTATTGCAAGAGGCTATGTTTGTGTGTGTGTGTGTGTGTGTGTGTGTGTATTTAAAATATATGTATAATAGTGATACAAACTGTGGACATTTTGTCTTCTCTTAATTACTTGCAGTTTTCAACTATTTTTTCCCCAATATGTTTGTTTGAGCAAATGAAAGCATTCAGGTGTCCTGTTGTTGACTGCTGACGCTAAAGCCCACCATGGTACTTTCTGTCTCCATTCAGAGATGAGCAGCTAAGGACTAATTGCTCAAGTGTGGCCAAGCACCCGGTTTTCAAAAGTAAAACCAGAGAATCAGGGTTAAATGCACTTGAATGTTCTTTACAGCCCTCAAATAGTTGACTTGCCAGTGAAGGCACAATGGGAAGAAGGGGGGTTTAAAAGATTAAAAAAATAATAATAAATGAAAGGAAGCCAAGTCCCCCGTGGGTCACGTTACAGTGGGGGGGGGTAAGAAGTACCCCACACTTATCTGTCTCCCTGCAGCAGAGGTGTAGGCGAGTCTGCCCAGAGTCCAGCAGCTAGAAGTGAGGAGACTTCTCTGAGCACATACCACAACTCCAAGCAGCAAACTGGCCAACAATCAGGGGCTTTGTACAAGTGATTGCTGTCCCAAATTAAAGAACAGTCTTCTACTGAGTTGAAAGGGCTATTAGATCGGGGTGGTCTGCCAGCCACAAAGACATGCCGAGATAATGTCAGCTGTGACTGAAGGCCAAAGTCTGTGACATGCAGCCTTCGTGGTCATGACTCCACGGTGTAGGCCTCTTGCCTGGTTGCATCCTCTTCTGAGAGCCAGTTATTATTTTCTCAGTTGGTGACATTCTTTCTCCTTTCTGTTTCCCACATTTGTTCTGAGCTAGCCTGAGCAATTTGACAATATTGTCTCTGGTTTCTTTGTATTGATATCAGGTCTATCCCAATAGTCAGAAGAGGTGGGGTAAAGAATACAAAAGTGTAAGCCCATGGTCATATGACAGATGGTGCAAGCAGCCCCCCCCAAAAAAACCTACACCCCACATTGCTGACAAGCAGACATAAGATAGCATGTAATCCAGGGACCCTGGATCTCTGTTCCCTTTGCTTGGCCAATCACTCTCTGTGTGGATAGTACAAAGGTAACCATATCACAGTGGCATGGCTCAGGTACCCTATAGCTATTACACTACTAGAATTTTCCAAACTAGAAGTTGATTTCATATTATCTGGGAGCCCATCTTACTGCATGAAGAGTAGGTATTCTAGAACCTTGTTCATTCAAGGACAAGTGGCATTTTCACACATACAAAGCCAAGCGTTGGCAAGCTATGGCACACAGGCTAAACACAGCCTGTGCCTGTTTCAGCAAATAAAGTTTTATTGAAACACAAGTTTGTCCAAGCATTTTCCTTCTGTTCATGGCTGTAAGCAGTGGAGCTTTCTCTCAAACCAGAAAGCCTACCCAGCCACGGGGGGAAAGTCCCATTACAAAGGAGATGGAAAGTGGACTTGATCTTGCAGTCCTGTGTGGACAGAGGGTGAACTGACTAATCTTAAATGAAAAGAATGTATTACCTAAGGCTATTCAGATAAAAATAAATTTTAAAAAGCCACTTTCCTCAATTCTTCTTGCTGAAAATGAAAAAGCTAAAGGTTTCACAATTTCTTCGCCGTGTAATTCTATCTCAGGACTGTCAGCGTCTTAATAGTGTATTGATTGGCCCACACTTCAGCTATCTCTAAAGAAGCATTATTACTGTTGGTCCAAACATAAAAAAATACTTTTAAAGGCCTTTTTAAGGGCTTTTTGATTTTTCAAAAGCTTCTTGGGGACTTATTGAGCTTCTCTGAGAGCAGAATTAACTCTACAGAGCTTTCTCTGTTCCTGAGACCATGAATTCATCTGCAGCCAGCAAAGTGTCAATGACTCATGACAGGAAAATGAGGGACCCTCAAGATGAATTAATGTGGTAATTAGTTACATGGACACCTGGATTTCCAGTCCTTTTCTAAGTAAGAAGATTTTTGCTGCCATCGCATTGGAAGCTCGTGATAATTACCAACAGTCTTTAAAATACATGGAATGGGTTCCAGTGCGAAAGGATAGGGAGTAAAGAGAAAGGAAGATGGATTGTAAAAGTTAAATCTGTTAGTGCATAATACTGTTTTTTCAATTGTACAAATGCCTGGCAAGCAGAAATAAGACGTCTTCATTTATAGCCTTCACTGGGTTTATTGATTGTTCATATCTTTTCCTTCACCATAAAAAAATAGCACGAGAATAGCTTTCATTGAATGCTTAGGAAAAGATTTGGTGAGTGTATGCTAAATGTTATCACTTGGGGGCTCATGTTGTGCTCTGGCCTTTCCTGCAGCTCTGCCTATCTCGGTGCTCCTGTTTTCTCCATTGATCAGATAATCCTGTTGGACTGGCCTCTGCCTCACCTTATCCTTGGGAAATCACTTAACCACCTACAGCCTCACTCTGCCATCTTAAAAACTATAGTATTGGGCTAGTGAGATAGCTCCCACAGACAAAGGTGCTTGCCTCTAAGCCCAGCACTCTGAGTTTGATACCTAGGACCCGTGTGGTAGAAGGGAAGAACTGACTCCTGCATGCTTTCCTGTAACATGGGCATCATGGCACCAGTGGGCTGCCACTCACGTATGCATCATAGGCACATGCAATAATTTTTGTTAATTTATTGATTATTTATTAAAATAGGAAAAATAAAATCCAAAGGATACAATGTACAATTTTCAAAAGTTGGATTTGTTAAGGTATCATTAACATATAACTTATAGTTCTCAGAGTTCTATACATTTCGACAAACACATACAACTGGACAACCACAATCCAGATACCGAGTAGTGCTGGCTCCACCAAGCCATATCTCTGTCCCTAGCCCCATCAATCCATACCTCTGTCGTAGTAACTCCTTCTTCTAGTCGCAGCCTCTGCAACCACTAATTGGTTTCTTCTTCTCTTGCCTTGCTCTTAATAATGATGTGTCCTCTTCCTTTAGTTATCCAAATGTCTCAACTTGCCTATGTTTTGTATGATCAGACAGCTACCCTTGCCAGGTAGAAAGATTCCCCATTCCTTTGGCTGACTCGGTTACTTCAGAGAAGTCCTCCTCTCGTTGGCTCTGGGAGGTGAAGGATGCTGGGTCTCTAGGGTCAGCATTTGATGATGCTATGCTTCCTTGGCCAGGAATGTGCTAGACCTTCCATTTTGACTACATCTCCCAGGACCAAACAGATGACTTAGAATTTGCTTTTGACAAAGCAAATGCACCTGCTTGCCAGAGATCTCATTACCTAAGGAAAATCTACACAGGGTTGAGTAAAGACTTCTTCTTGCTCCAGTTCCTCTTTAAGTAAAGTCCTCTGTGCCCATGAGTGAGACTCTCCTTTTGTAAACACCAGGGCACCCTGAGCAGGATCGTGCTTGGTCTTCATTATCTTTGGGTTGTATGCTAATTCTCCTCTTAGTATTTCTTCACTCATATCAATATTACACAATTGGCTGTTTAATGTTGTAGAGTCATGATGGCTCCCTGTCCCAAGTCTTCACTATTTGTTCATTGGATGAAGTCTGGGTTTCTTTGACTGGTCAATAATGACTGTCTGAGCCAAGGTTTGAGAGCAGAGTTGATATGTTTGATTTGTTCCACACACACAGACCCAAGTATCTACCAAGGAAAGAACATGGAACATTTATGAGCATAGATCACTTATCCAGAGAACACCTCTTCAAAAAGTCCCCAAACAGAGATAGGCCGTTTAATGCCATGGAGAGGTTCTGAGGCTTAGGAATCCATCTGTCCTTGTCTGGATCCTGATCACTCCTGTTACTAGTTCTGTTACTAGTCCTGTTACTAGTTCTGTGACCTGGGGTTGGTTATTTTTCCTGTTACTAGTTCTGTGACCTAGGGTTTATTACTAGTTCTGTTACTAGTCCTGTTACTAGTTCTGTGTCCTGGGGTTGGTTATTTTTCCTGTTACTAGTTCTGTGTCCTGGGGTTGGTTATTTTTCCTGTTACTAGTTCTGTGACCTGGGGTTGATTACTTTGTGGAGTCATTTCTCCCCTGTCTTTATGTGCGTTCTGGGGATCAAACCCAGTCGTCGGGCTTGCTCAGCAAACACGAACCTATTGAACTATCTCCCTGCGCTCTTGCCCATTTTAATCTTCCGAGTAAATTCCTAGCTTCCACCATGTAAGCATCCACAACTCAGGAGAACCTTGGGCTAGGCTCATGGGTCCCTTGAGCTGAGCTTTCCTTTGAGACTGGGAATATTTTCCCTCCTCTTATCTCCTCCCGTTCATCTCCTGTGTTCCCATCTCTCTTCTCTCTTTTCCCCTTTAACTTCTCCCTTTTCTCTCTCTTTCTCTCTTTTCTCTTTCCCTCTCTTTTTCAACAGTGTCTCTTTACACAGGCTGTCTTGAAACTCACTGTGTAGACCAGGCTGGCTTTGAACTTGCCTCTGCCTGTAAAGTGGTGAAATTACAGGTCTGAACAACCATTACTGATCATTGAAGAACATTTGTTCTTTCACAGGTTTATTGTCTACCAGACTCCCCCAGTAGTTTGATCGCGGGAGTGCTGTTCTCTGACACATTTATTCACCCTTACATGCAGAGGAGTTACAGGAACCCACCCTGTTAGTTCAAGCACACATGCTCCCTCTGGGGGAGAATACTTTCTCAGCTGTGAGGCTCTCAATTCAGAGAACCACCGAATCTTCAGGCTTGGCAGGACACTTGATGTCATCTCTGCCTTCACCACTCAAATGTAGCCTTCAGAAGTACAGAATTGGTAACTGCTGGGAGTCTGTGAGGAAAGCAGAGTCCCAGGAGCCACCCAGAGCTACTGAGTCAGAACTTCAGTTTTAATAAGATCTCAAGAGATGAAAGCCTGAGAAGTGCTGCTCAGGAGCCTCCTCTAAGATGTAGCGGTCTAACATGTCGATAGCCTTCAGGGTCCTGCTCCAGCATGCCATGTGATCCTGTGCCAGAATAGCGGGTCCCAACTTGGGTTGCACGTTGAAACCACAGAGTGATGTAAAGAAGAAGGAGGAGGAGGAGGAAGAGGAGAAGGAGAAGGAGAAGGAGAAGAAAGAAAGAAGGAAGGAAGGAAGGAAGGAAGAAAAAAAGAAAGAAAGAAAGAAAGAAAGAGAAAAGAAAGAAAACTCTCTGTTGCTGAGACCTTGCCCCATATGAAAAGATTGGAATCTCTGCTGTGTGAAGTCCCCTAGTGGCTTTGAACTCCTGATCTAGAGCCATCTATTTGCATCTTACATTATCTCCTTCTTTCTTTGCTTTGATTTCCTGTGAAAATGCAAATATGCCCTTAGAAAGGCAAAACTGTTATCTCTCATTTACACTTTGCTTGAAAATAGTGGGTTTTTTTTAATCAGCATAAATAATTTATCACACGCTCTCTAATATGCAGTTGTGGGCCTGGCAATTCGCACAGGAGCATTCTGAAGTGGAAAGGTCAAGAGTCTAGGGAGGAGATAAAAGTGCACGGTAGGAAGGTGGCATTGACGGGCAAAGGTCATGCCTGACCTTCGTCCACTTAACTGCTTTGGGGTAGGAACTGGGTCAGGGCCAGAACCTGAAGCTCTTATTTGGCTGGTCCACTGAGGCCTTCTTCCCTTCTTCCTGCTCCATGCCCAGGGTGGGGTGAGGGAAGTGGGCTGAGGCATGGAAGTGGAAGTTGCCTGAAACATTTTAAGAATGTTTATCTTAAAATGAAAAATAAAATCACTACCCATAATTACATTGATGTACTATTAATAAAATTATAACACAAAATAATCCCGTGATAATAAATAAGTTTGGAGGCACAAACAATTTAGGTTCTGATAATGAATATAATTTATGTATCAAATTTTAGAAAATATTCAGATCCTAAATTCTGCTTTAAAGGTATTCATTTCTCAAACCAAATTATTTTTGCCAAGTCAGTCAATTTAAATGCTTGAGGATAAAATCTCATCACAGTCTCTTCCCCCTTTTCCTGATAGGCTAACTTTTAAGTCTGAACAAATATACTGAGTTCTTGATGTAGGAGGGTCTTCTTCTATCTATCTGTTGCTTTCATTGGTTAATTAAT
>LOJH01028800.1:7511-17628 GCA_001685095.1 Ellobius talpinus | reverse complement strand
AACAGGAGTATTCTGGGAAGCAGGAAGCTCCCTCTGCATTCCTGCCCAGACCACAGAGAAGCAAGATGTAAGCTGCCTCACTGGAAAGGTACCGAGCCATGTGGCTAGCATAGATAAGAATATTGGGTTAATATAAGCTACAAGAACTAATAAGAAGACTGAGCTAATGGGCCAATCAGTTTATAACCTATGTAGACCTGTGTGTGATTTTCTTTGGGGATTGCTGGCTGTGGGGTATCGGGTGGGCAGAAACCCCAGCAAGCAGGCCCCTTCATGTTACATATGTTTGTAGCAAAATGTCATTAAGAGTCATTTTGTCACTACACTGCTTTAGCAAAACTGTGGTGGTTAATTTTTCCCTAGGTCTCTGGCCTATCTAGTCTTAGGTTCTTGGCTACCCTAGTAGTGCTTGGGATGGGTTCTATATCGTGCAGTGGATTTTAAATCTAATCAGATATTAATTGGTTATTATTACAACTTTTGTGTAACTATTGTAACTAATATGCAGGTAGGTCAGTCACCACTGAAGATCAAAAATTTGTAGCTGGCTTGGTATTTATTTTTATTCTTTAGTAGCATGCAGAATATCTTTTGAATCAGGAATGGGTTACATATAAGGGTATTGTTGGTTAAAGGGGTCCCATGGAAGCCTTCAATCAACTCAAGCATTTTTGAGGCTATTGGTTTCTCTCCACAAACCAATGGCAAGGCCCTATTGCTGAAGACAACACCTACATAGCTCACTGAACATGGATAATTTGAGTTGGAGCCTTTATCCCCATGGACTGGTGTTTATGGTGCTGGATTGTTTTTGGCCTTGTATTATTAAAAAAAATGTGATTAACATGCAAGGTTATCAGTTGGAAATAATGTCATGTTTTTAAATAAAGTTTATAATAAGGGACCATGGTTAAATTCCTGTCTTTCTATCACTTTACCAAATTATTTCCAAAAAGATGTCTGGAATCTGAAAGCATAAAGACGCAAATGTTCTAGTGGTAAACTGGTAAACAGGATCAAGTTAGGAATGGATAGATTGGTAAGTGTATATATAGGTAATTGATAGATGATGATACACAGACAATAGTTAAATTATTTATGGTAGGAATGATAGGTGATAAAAAGCTGATATATGTTAGATGATAAATAATAGATAATTTACAGATAGATTACTGTGAATAACAGATGGATGTCAGATAATAGGTAAGACATAGGAAACATTATGGAGAGGCAATGCTGCAATCATAAAGTGCAAGAAATTTAATATGCTAAAGTAATCACAAGAAGATAAAATTTACCAAACATGGTGTCACACACTGGTAATCTCAGCACTCAGGAGGTAGAGTCAGGCAGATATCTGTGAGTTTGAGGTCATCCTGGTCTACCTTGTCTTGTATAATCATGCACATAAAGAGAGAAAAGTAGATAAAATTACAAATGTATATATTTAGTGAGACTTTGAAGTACTTGAAGTCTCTCAAAGAAAGAGAAAAAAAGAATATTTTGAAACAGTGAAAACAAAATAAAAATCTATGGTGGTGATAGTCTTAGACATGGGCTGTTGTAAGAGTATCCTCAAGTCTGAAGCTGGTAGTATACAAATGAATGTATATAGATAGAAAAATGCAAGGCAGTACATTGAATTTTCCAAAGGTTAATGAAAAATGCAAACATTAATTTGTATAAACAAGGACTTTTACTATCTGTAGTTTAGAAAGAATTTATATGACATTGTTCATAAACTTGCTTTATTTAGGAGCAGTGCTTGGACCCCTGGTGATGTGCTGGGATTCACATAACTCTATTTCAAGGTAAATTCTGCAAATTGTTTTTGCAATATTTTTCTAACTTGTGACCTCTGCATCTTTCATGTTTGACTGCCGTGTTCAATAAATCTCTTTATAATTTACTTATAATGGCATTATTCGAGTGTCTTAAATTGCCAACAGTTTCCAGAAATAGATAATGTATGCATTTCAATAAACAGAAAGATGAGGTCTAATTCTCATGGTCATTCATTGCAACACTACCCACAGCAACCAAAAATTGAAAATAATAGTGTATATAGAAAGAAACAGAGAAAAATTGTGTGTGTGTATGTATATGTATACATATATATGTATGTGTATATACATATACATATATACACTTTTTGTTGTTTTAACAGTTAGTTTGTTCTTATGTTTCTAGGGCTGTGATTTTGTAGCACAAAATCAAATAGAAACATGTAGTACAGCAAAACCACTCATTTCGTGGTACACAAGTGGCAAGAAAGGAAGCACCTAGAGCTCTAAAATGCATTTCAAGAGCATATCTTGCATTTCCTCATTTTTGTTTAAAAAACGTTCTCATCATGTATCATGGATCTCAATCATATTTAAATCTTTTCCAAATGCTAAATATCTCTTTTATGGTACATTTGTACATGCACATACACACATATACATATAATTTACAGATGAATAAAGCAAACCTCTATCAAAACAATTAGGAGCATAACAGAATATGCTGCATTGGCAGGGTTACAAAAATGGGATAGGACAAAATAGATGACCATAATTTCTTTGAAAGAAAGTGAAGCCTGTTTCTTCAGTTAGGTGAAATTCAATAGTAGCTGATCATTTTAAAGCTCCCACTCTGAGAGAACTAGGTCATAGCTTCTTGACTTCAGATAAAATTGTCATGGTTTCAGTGATTATAGAGAATTAGATAATGTGTCAAGCTGTGATATTTTATATGTCCTATTAATGAAGTATTATTTCTCTTAATACAACCAGTGTCACTAAAGATCATCCAGAAGTTAGCCAGCTAGAATTTTATAGAAAAAAATCCATCTTGACTTATGTTCATCCTGATCATGGAATGTGTGTGAAATATCAGAGAGAAACACCAGGTATAAGCTTATTAAGTAAAAACAGTATAACCCTAGGCCATGTTACATTCTATCATCCCTACATTTTTATAAAATGGGCACAAAATTCATTTTATAATATATAACGATGGCATTGTCTGATGTTATATGTATTGATATTTATAGAGGCATGCATTGTATAATATTATGATAATATGCATATGTGAAGTCATACTTTAGTGCTGTGTAGAATTTATTTTGCATAAATTTATTTACATTAAAATATATAAATCCTTTCAAATATAAACTGTTTGGTTTGCCACTGATTCATAATTCCTTTGGTTCTTTTTGTTTCAGAAAATTAAGAAGGTGAATGCACTCTTGAACAGGAGACAACACAATAGATATTAGGTCATAGCCTTAAAACAAATAGTAGTATAATGTGCCTTGGGTTTTCACTGCACTTCTGTGTAACTTTCATCTGTAAACACAGCTGTTGTACATCTATATAAAAGGTTGGAATTCATTACATTAGAGCTAAAGCTATTTTCTTTCTGAAATCTGCCCTGTCTTCTCCTTTTTATTTTGTAAAAATAATTTGGGTGTGTTACCTCTGTCATCTTGTTTTTACCTTTGTTGGAATCATGATTATTATAGATGCTAGAAGGCTCCTGAGGATGGCGGCATTCATTTCTAGAATTTCACTTAATGTGCCTTTCTTAGATCTTTCAACTTGCCTTTATTTGGTTGATGATTTTAATGAATCGTCCCAGATTCTCTTGCCATGGGAAAAATCCTCTGGTTTTCTGAAGGTTTGAATTGTCCATCTTCTTAAGCTCAAGTCTTCATCTGGAGTAGGAAACCCCACCAGGCTTCTTTATCAGGAGATAAAGGAACACTAAACGTTGTCATTTTATGGGACACAAAGGAATATGCTGGAGATGCAAGAGAGAAGACAAACCACAAAGAGGAAAAAAGAAGCAAAATGGAGACAGTGAAATAATTATATATCTGTCAGTTCCATTCCCCTCTTAAACACTTACCCATTTTTTTCTCTGTAAGAAATTCATTTAAAGCTGTCTCCCTTTAGCTATGTGAAAAAGCCTACAGTGCATTCAATAGTACAATACAAACCCAGAATGTTTTCAAATTCTCCCCTTTTGTGGGTGCTGAGATTGATGGCTCTATAATTAAAGACAACAAAGACGCAAGGAATTCATAAGATTCTAATACAAGGACTCAGCCAGCAATGTGGAGAGGAGACTGAGAGGAGAAGGAAAATCAAAGGGTGTACATCATATAATCTTATCACAGACTGGAAAGAGACACTGGGGCTTTAAACAGCTACTTATTTGTTTAGATTTTACACACTTAGCTAGACATTGAGAGTTATACAAGACACACAAGGTTATATGAACCATAAAATTATTTTCAGATCCTGATGTGTTTTTATTGATTGGAAATAACAGTTTGATCCAATCTTTCACTGGAACATTTTGGTGGACTAAACTATCTCCACAGTACATGATCTCAAGGAGCAGTAAAGACACCACTCTCAGTACCCACATGACAGACTTGGGAACTGTGGCACAACTGGAATGACACACACAAGGATGTTTTAAGCAAAAATCATCAGTTTTCATCCAAAATAGATGTTACAGCTATTAGGACACCAGTTTTCATATTTCATTTTCCTGTTTTTTTCCTGCATTGTTTGCTTTTCAGTTTATTTTATGAGTGAATTGCGTGAAAGTACAGGAACATGTTTGCTACAGGGTACAGGAGAAAGACAGAGGACAACTTTTGGGTCCCTTCTTACCTTTCCCCTGTTATGGAAAGGTCCCTCTTGTTGTTTCTGCTGCTGTGTATTTCACCTTCTAGGCTAGCTTTACCAGGACCTCCCAAAAGCTTCTCCTTTCTACTTCCTGCTGTGGTTTAGGAGTGCTGTGATTACAGATGCATCTACCCAGTCTTATGTGAATTTTTGGAACCAATTTACGTCCTTAGGTCAGCACAGCTGTCATTTTTTCACCATGCCATCTCTCTGGCTCCGCTTTGGGTTTTACTGACACAGGGTCTCAGGTAGTTCATACTGCACAAGATAGTCTTGACTTCCTGATCATCTTAACTTCACCAGCAAAGTGCTGGGACTGCAGGTAACTTCCATCACTCTCAGGTTTCCTATATCATCTTTAAGAGAATAGGCTTATATCTGGTTTGTTGATGGATATTCCATTACATTGTGAGCCTCAAGTTTACATTTGCATTAAGTAAGTAAAATCAACATTGGGACAGGAGGCAGAGCAAGAAAATAGATGACAGAAAGAAATCATAGAGAGTCAGAGGGAGTTTAGGAGACAGAGACAGGAAGTAGAAGGGAGGGACTTTGAATATAGTTATCTTTTTTTTGGTTTGGTGGAGCAGAAGGACACTCTTTTTGAGACACTGGTGAGGAGGGAAGGTTAGGTAGTTGCTACTCAACCTCTCTGAGTTAGCAGGTTTTCACCACAGACTCTGACTCCCAAGTCTTCTTGATAAAGAAAACTATAGAAATTTAGTTAAAAACTACATTTGGTGGCAGCAGCAGGAGCCAGATCAGGAAGGAGGTAAAATTCCCACTGGGTCGCTGCCTGAGAAGCAGGCCTGTAACTGCAGAGCCACTACAATTGGTTGAAACAGCAATAGATTCGGGTGCAAGGGCTGTTACCATGGAGATACAGCCTTTTGCCATGATCACCTAGCTGACGCAGCCACCACCACTGCTTCTTGCAGAACTTTTGGAAAGTGAGCTCATACTTGGCAGAAGGGACTCAAGCTTAGTGCTGATGCTGCAGATAAACTGAAAAGTCATCAGATTTGGAGAGACACCTGGGAAGTTCTCAAGGAAAGAGTTAAATAATG
The DNA here is from genome assembly GCA_001685095.1 of Ellobius talpinus. Lineage (NCBI taxonomy): Eukaryota > Metazoa > Chordata > Mammalia > Rodentia > Cricetidae > Ellobius > Ellobius talpinus. The sequence continues at coordinate 11,876 of LOJH01028800.1, read as the reverse complement.
TTAAAATGACAAAGCTTTCCCACATTAAGAATAGGAAATATCTACATGTAGAAGGTCTAATTTGGTCCTGTGTAGATCCCCCCGCCGCCCTCTGCTGTAGGCCAACGTCAGTGAGCTTCCACTAGCACAGGTCAACTATTTCTGTGGGTTTTCCCATCATGGACTTGACCCCTTTGCTCATATTATCACTTATCCCTCTGAATGTGGGTGACAGATGTGTAACTGGGGCAGTCTGTGGGGTCACTGTCACCGGGACCAGGATTAATCCCTAGCGCTTTAACTGGCTTTTTGGACCCCATTCTCTATGGAGGGATAGATACCTTGCTCAGCCTAAATATGGAATGGAGGGCCTTGGTACTGCCTCAAAGTTGTGTGACAGACTTTGTTGATTCCCCATGGGAAGTCTTACCATCTCTGAGGAGTGGATGGGGCGTGGTTGGTGGGAAGGTGGGAGTAGTGGGAAAAGGAGAGGAAGTGGAAACTGGTATTTGTGTGCAAAATGAGAAAAGATTATTTTTTAAAAAATAAATAAAAAGACACCAATTCCTCAAAAAAGGGGGGATATCACAATGCAAGGAATTAGCACTTTGTAGATTGCTACTATGGATGGTTTGAAAATGGAAAAAATAAGAGGAGCTAATCAACTTAGTTGGAATTGGCAGAATGCTGGTTGTAATTAGTATCAGTTTGATAGTTCATATTTTCTTCTTAAAAAGTGGGTTGGTAAGTGTGCCAAATACAAATAGGATACAAACCCTGGAAAAAACTTACTATTGATAAAGCACAAGCCTTAAAAGATTTGCTATTGACAAAATATATGTTCTAGAAAGATTGTCTCCTGATAAGATACAAATCTTAGATGAAAATAAGAAAAATATTCAGACCACAGACAGAGGAATTTAGACCAGTGCCTACCACCACTGCATGATTAACATGAAGAGGGTCAACCCAAAGAAAACCACCCTTAGTTTATCCAGACTGTGCAAGAATGACTAGCAGATGATAAGAAGCTCAAGGTTGTACAGAAGCTAAGTTGAATCCTATAGAAATATTAGAATTGAAGATATTTTAAGCTGTCTTTTTATATGGAATGCATTCACCCTATGTAAAACAGATTTAAAATTCATGGGCATCTCAGAATGGAATTATCCTCCAAGACTGGAAAGTTTTACTACAGCAATATTGGAAGCTGGTCCTCAAACATTGTGGCAAACTTGGCAGACAGAGGAAGCTAGGGTCATAGAATGACAAAATAGGGACAGAGGCATTAATATCTTAGATCATCTGACAGGTGAAAGTTAATATGCTGAGTTACAAAGACAGTTTGACTTTGATGATCACACCTTGACCTTACATTGCTTAGCAGACTTAAATGCTTGGAACAAGGTTGAAGAATCAGGAAAGAGGTTTGAGTTGTTTATTGAAATTACACAAGGTACCAAAAAAGCCATTACTGATTTTTCACAATGATTGAGTTCAGCTATAAATATAATAGTATCAGATCCAGAAGTCAGATGAATAGGCTTTTGAAAATTCTAATTCATAATGTAAAAGGGTGATTAGGCCTTTAAAGACAAGCTTAGTAGGAGTAGATGAATTAATTAGAAATACAGCTGATATTGGATCTCACACATATGATACTGCTTTGGTAGGAAATGTGATTTCTAGATATTTTAAGAAGATTCAAAATGTCAGATGTTTTAATTGTGGTAAGCAAAGTGGATCAAAAGGATTGTATGTAATGTGTTTATATAAACAATTTTTTTTATCTAGAGATAATGCCAAAGGAAGGACCCAAGATTCTGGAATATGCAGAAGGTATAGCAAAGGCCATCATCAAACTAATAAATGCAGATAAACAAAAGATAGACAAAATGACTCCTTTCCATCTAGAAACAATTTGGGATCCAATGTCAAATTTGGTCCAATTATTCCCATCAGCATTTGAGAAACTTATCTACAGAGCAAGTAAGTGAATTAATGCATGTTGTTGAAAAACAACACTTCTCTGGATGTATTAAAGGCTAGAACAGATTCAGCAGATTAAACAAAAAGTTCAGAAAAAAAACAATAAAACAAATATTTTTCCAAACTGTTATACATGATCAGAGATAATGAAAAAAGATAGCTTGTTCTCAATTTTTAAAAAAATTAAAATAAAATAAAAATATTTTTTTAAAAAATCTAAAAATACAAATAAATGGCATTGAACTTGATGGTTTAATAGACACAGGAGCAGATGCAATAATACTTTCACAAAAATCTTGGCATCAAATTAACATCTTTAGGAGGTACATGTTAAGCTTTTGTGACTATAACTTTATCTCAGGTAAAACAAAGTTAAAGATAGATTGAGTGTGCAGAGCCAGAAGGACAGATAGGAAAATTAAAGCCCTATGTGGCTAATACAGCAATGAATTTATAGTCACATAATTTTTGCTGCAATGGAAAACACAGATTAACATGTCTCCAATATCAGAAACAAATCATAAAATAAAGAATGCTTGTGTGAGAAATATTAAAAGTTATTATCAAGCACAGTAATTGACCATTCATTGCACAAAGCAGGACACAACAGCTGTTTGTCTTTCAAAGATACCAACGGCCCTGTTAATCTGAAATAGAAATAATCCACTGTACATAACACATATCAGATCCTACATCAGTTTATAATGTACTCTGGCACAAGGTAATGTTGAAATGTACTAGCTATTAATAGGAAATAATGCTAGAATCCTAAGAATTTCATAAGAAACAGCATGTTAATAGCAAAAGTTTGAAAGGAGAATTTTCTCTCATTTGGAAGCAAGCCAATTGGAATTATAAGGAAATGTCTCGCTTCTTTTTTGTATAATCAAGTTCCATTACTTGTAGGAAGTAACTCAAAAGGAACTCTAAGAAATGAAGTTTGTCAAATGGATGCCTTTCATTTTGCAGAGCTTTGAAAATTGAAATATGTGCACCATGCCATAGGTATATATTCAGGATTTCAGTGGGCAAATGCTTCACGTTCTGAAAAGGCTGATTCTGTAATTATATATTTGAAATAATGGACATTATGGGGATACCTGTACAAATTAATACTGAGAATGCTACAGCATATGTTTCTAGTAAAATGAAACATCATAAAGCATATTGCAAGCATGTGACACAATGCTACAGAACAAACTGCTCTAGAAATTTCTAATTGAACTTTAAAAGATATGCTTAATAAACAGAAAGGGCTAATAGAGAACTCCAGAGATAGATTTTGCAGTGCTTTATTAACTATAACTATTTAAATGCAAAGAAAAAAGAATAACAGTAGCCAAGAGACAATGAATATTAGAAAAAGCTGCTGAATTAAATCAGCCTTTATATTTTAAAGATGTGTTGACCTAAGAATGGAAACCAGGATATATGTTATGTTGGGTATAACTTTTGCTTTTTTTTTATACAGGAGAAGAAAAGCTAAGGAAACTATCAAAGTAATAATGATAAGAGATGAGCAAAAGTGACTTATTGATTAAGGAAAGGTGATAGTTCATCAAACAACTTGGTAATTCAATCCAAACTAACTTGTAAGACTAACAAATTCCTTTAATTTCAGCAGGCATGAAAAGAAATTTTTGTTTTCATTAAAAGTTAATACCTTTTTTCTTCCCCCAAATAATGTTTTTCCTTAACAAAGATACAATCTACCAAAATGGAACTACCCAAAGTTAGGGTTGGGACATGGTTTTGTTTTTAACTTTCCAGGAGAATAAAGGCATCCAATTAAGCAATCCAAAGGCTACCTAAAAATGAGATGTCTGAAAAGGAAGGGACAAATCTTCAAGTGAAAAAGAGTAATTTTCATAATGGTTTAGACACCTCTAATATGATAGAATTTCACAAATCATCAATGCTTGTTTTTTTTTGCTGCTTTTTAAATTAATGAAAGGTAAATAGTATTTTTGTGACCCCAATTTAATTCAGGATCAAAGCTGGATTTGGAGTTGAAGCATGGATTTCTCCTACTTTAATCCCAAGAATAAATCCAAAATTTCTGTCTAATATTTGAAAACCACCTGGGACAAAACAGAAGACAATCAAAATTAAAGGACTAATCTATTGTCACTAATCTCATAATCCTTTGGTTTTATTTTGATAACTCTTTTGTGTTTGTTTTATGAGACAGTGTTTCTCTGTAGCTTTGGGGCCTGTCCTAGAACTAGCTCTTGTAGACTAGGCTGGCCTCAAACTCACAAAGATCAGCTGGCCTCTGCCTCCCGAGTGCTGGGATTAAAGGCATGTGCCACCACTGTATTTAAACCCTTTTAAAAATACAAATATTGTCCCTAAATCTATAGTATATATATATATATATATATATATATATATATA
>LOJH01028799.1:4629-16486 GCA_001685095.1 Ellobius talpinus | reverse complement strand
TCAATTCCCAGCAACCACATAGTGGCTCACAACCATCTGTAATGAGGTCTGGTGAGGTCTGGTACCCTCTTCTGGCCTGCAGACATACACACAGACAGAATAAATAAACAAATATTTTTAAAAAATTGGTTTTTGAGACAGGATTTCTCTGTCTAATAGTCCTGGCTGTCCTGAAACTCATTTTGTAAACCAAGATGGCCTCGAACTCACAGAGATTCATCTGCCTCTACCTCCCAAGTGCTGGGATTAAAGGCATGAGTCACCATTACCTGGCAACTGGACATAGCCTTTAAATGTGTATCAAGGAATTTGATCTTTACCTTGAGAGAATAGGGAATAATGGGATTTTAAAGTGGTGGGACACTGAGATTCCTACTACTAATCTACTGTTAGATTCTTGGCACCGTTCACCATAGTTGCATAACAGTATACCTTAATTCTTGCAAACCTGGCCATGAACTCCCTCTGGTCCACAAGGAGAAAGGTACTCAAAGAGCCAAAAGCATTGTTGTGAATCTGTGGTCAATTGGGAAGTAGCATTTGCAAAGGGTCTCTGTTGTTTCTGGCCCTGAGGAAACTTTCCAATGTCATGCTCTATAGGAGCCATTTATTCTTTCTCTCTCTCCAGGATTGTATCAACATGCTCACTCTCATGATCCACCTGCACAGAATCATTCAGGTACACATTCCCTGTCATCCATGTCTATCTGCCATGGATCCCACTTCCTACAGGCTACAACATTATAATGAGAACCTTTGGGTTCAGTTCCAAGACTCGCTTTAGGGTTCAGATTGGAAGCTACCACAAGTGAAAAGGTCTTTTTCTTTGGGTGAACAAACTCTCTCACACGTGCTTTTCTGAATCAGTCTCTTTATTGTTCTGCTTCTATTCTAATTCTCCTGTCCTCATTCTAATTCTTACTAGTTTCTTCTCTTCTCCTCTCACCTAAAAACTCTTACAGGAGCCTTGAAGCACTAAAGAAATTATAAGAGTTACCTCTTCTTTGTCAAAAGCACATTCCTAGGGTAAGTGATAGGGAACTAAGCCACTGCCATGGCAACACAGGGCTTCAAGTTTACAGGAGTTAAAAGCAAGACCAGACCGGGTTGGGGTGGGCACAGTGCTCAGTGCCAAACTTTGAGACATAGGTCTATTGTCAATAGACTGGCAAGCGAAGAATGGGCATGCTTTTCTTAGGGTGCTTTGTATAGCAACCTTGGTTGGACATCTGCAACTCTGACCTTGTGCACAGCTGTAAGGTTTTAAACTTATGATCTATTTACAAAAAGCCTTTAGTCTAGTTTGAACTTGCTCGAGGTGAAAGTGAGCTAATTGTGGACAGTTTGTCTGAGCAAAAGAACAAAGCAGTCTACAGTCCTCGTGGGACAAATAGATCTAGTTACCAAGCATGTCCCAGCATATATTCTATACACCAAAATTATATAGATAAATGAAAAGTCACCTTCCTGACCATCCACAGATATATGTGCACTATAGTGCAGGTACTGGGGAGACACCAAGTTGCTTTAGCAAATGTGAGCAACAGTTTTCAGAGTTAATGGTCCTACAGGCCTTGACTGCTTAGGATTAACCTCCATCAGAATCACTCCTCTGGTGGGGTGACATCTGAATTATCAATTGCCATATGGTGTGTATTCCCATGGCTTCCGACACTACCAATTCCCTTTCTTAATTTACTAGCCTCCTGTTTCTTTCTTTCTTTTTTTGACAACGTCAACTTTAAAATTAAAGTTATTTTTTAACACCCGTGAGTCACATGTAGATTCTCAAATACCTAAAACATTTGTGAATCTTTTTATAAATTAACCCCGGGAGGGAGGTCCATTTATTGCTGTGATAATTTCATAGATAAAATATAACTGGAGCTCAACCACTAAATGTTAGGAATTTTTTCCTAAAGCGAGCTCTCTGCCAATGCAAAAATCCCAATCAAGCCAAATGACCATGAGCTGAATTAAAGGAGGTCCAGGTTTAATGGGATTTCTGTGCTCTTGGGAGGCCCCAAGGGAAACCGGGAAGCCAAATGTGACCACAGGGGTGGGGGGGAAGGCCATGGGTTTAAACGGGAGTGTTCAAGGTTTTGGCGGGCTGGCTTGTCCCTCCTCGGGGGAGGGGTCAAGGTTTGGCAAGCACAGGGACGGGGCCCTCCAAAGATGGAGGCCAGAGACCGGGACTTACACTAAACAAGAGTATAGTTCTCCTATTATTCCAGTACAACTGAGGGCTGGAGAAATGGCTCATGGTTAAGAGTTATTGCTGCTCTTCCAGAGGACCCTAGTTTGGTTCCCAGCATTTACATGGGGCAGCTGACAACTGCTTGTAACCCCACCTCCAGGGTATCCAGCATCCTCTTCTGGCTCCTCAGACACTTGCACACATACACACACACACACACACACACACAGAGAGAGACAAATCTGAAGAAAAATAAAATCTTAACTCTATATCACATCACACACATACAGAGAGACAGAAACAGAGAGACAAATCTGAAGAAAAAATAATTTTTAACTCTATATCACATTATTTCCCAAAGACATGCACCTTTCTCCAGCTGAAGTCAAAACTACTCATTTCTACCCCACCCTCAGCTCTAGATTCTTTCGAATTTTATGCCCCAGTCACTTTGGAGGATATTTCTACCTGCTGGACCTTCTATAGAAAGACCTGGAGCCTCTTAGCTATGTTCTCCCAGATTCTTACACCCCTAGATTCTCCAATAGTTCCAAATCCTCCCTCAGAGTCAGTATACACAGGATTAAAAACATAAAAGCAGGGGATGGAGAGATAGTTCAGAGGTTAAGAGCACTGGCTGCTCTTCCAAAAGACCTGAGTTCAATTCCCAGCAACCACATGGTGGCTCACAACCATCTATAGTGTGACCTGATGCCCTCCTCTGGCCTGCAGGTGTACGTGCAGGCAGAACACTGCATACATAATAAATAAATAAATCTTTAAAACAGCAAACAAACAAAAAACTACTCCAAGGACTCCTGTGACACTTTGCATCAGGGAAGGGGCCCACAGAATAAAATCCCACTAAAGCCCAGTTGTGTTTTGTTGCTTGAATGCAGTCCAATTCAGACACAATTCAGGGAGAAAGTTTACATGGCCGTAATCACTGCATTTGAAAGAAAACGAAGAGAGCTGAAGAAAATGGACCCCCCCCAAAAAAGAAAATGGACCCAAAGGGAAATGGGGCAGAGTCTCCAAAATGTGTGTTTGAAAGTCTGTCACTTATCATGGAGTAGAGGAAGCAGCCCGAGGCAGCCTGGAAGGGGAGGAACCCAAACTCAACCAAACTGCTTTGGTTGTTCATCTAACCCTACCTTTTGGGTGCTGGAGATTAAATTCACGCCCTGCAGCCTCCTCCACCACTCAGCTGAACCCCAGGTTGAGGCTGCCAGCTTTGAGGAGCTCGGGTGTCCTCGCCCTCAGCCAGGCCCACCTGTGTTTACTGCCTTCACCTAGACTGGCTGCTATGCCACTCACCACAGTGAGGTGACACCAGGTGAGGACAGCTACAGGCTCTTATTTCACACTTTCCTTAGACAATGGAAAGAACAACCTACACCTTCACTGAGCAGCTGAGCGCCTTCTATCCCATGAAATTGACTAACAATGTTACCAGGAAGTCTTGGGGGGCACTTCTTTAACCCTTTAAATAAACTACAGAGACAGCAGACACCATTGGCCCTGCATCCTTCAGCCTCCTGGCTTTGGGCGTCATAATAAATCTTAGGGAAAAAAGGAGATTCAAAAGTTTGATACTCCTACGCCTTAGGCATGTGATGAGTTTTGTATGTTTGTTTTCCTATTAAAAATAAAAAATAAATCCAGGTGTACCCACCTGTAATACCAGCTCTTGTGATGCTGAGGCAGGAGTATCACTGTGAGTTTGAAGTCAGCTGAATTATTGAGCTCCAGTTCTGCCTGGGCTACAGACTGACACCCTGTCGCAACAAACCAAGTATAAGATACAATGTAAAAGGAAATTCAAACTGTACTCTTTAGGGGAAGCTTTACTCCTGTCTCAGAGAAGTAGGTCAGCAATTGGGACAGAAAAGTTGGACATTTTAATATTTAGATATGCCTAAATTGATTCCATTTATCAAGAGACAGTCTCTTGTATTAACTGAAGCCTCTGTATATATTTGGCATACAACACTAACATCATATCTCTAAAAGGTTAATATGGGTAGGGTGGTATTCCAGGGGAAAAATCATTATTAAGATAGAAACAATGGTTTCTGCAAACTTTATTTTATATAATTATGTGTAAGGAAAGGGGGAAAATGGTTATTTTAATCGTTCTCTCATTTTACATCACAATTGTTGATAACTTTGTGTGTAACCCTTCTGCTTTGTAGCCCCTCTTTCCTTTCTTCCACCCACCACGTTCAGATCTATTTTTTATGTCCCTGTTCCCATAATCACACCTGAATATCTGGTCCTGTCCATTGCCCACGCCAAGTCTAGTCTTACTTGCTTTCTCCCTTTCTGAATGTGACTAGATTTGAATGGAGGGCCTTGGTGGATAGTTCTTAGATCTTTATTCTCTATGACTGGAAGATGAGTTCCCCCCTCCCCAATTAGTCATTTTAACTGAGGAAGTAAAAAGGCACCTGTAATTTTGTATAATGTCTTTCATGCCCCTAAACATGAAACCACTTCAAGTATGCCACAGAAAGTGGTTGGTGACAATCCTGTAAGTTTTTCCATATCTTTGGGTGGTGGTGGCTGTGGGGGCGGGTTTTCCTGTATGGGATGCCGCTACTGATGTATACACAGAAAGATATATATCTCCCCTAGTGGTTCCCCTTGGTGTCTGTCGTTGTCATCTCCAATGGCTATGTAATCCTCAAGGGCAAGTCCAGCACCACTTTCTCCTCACCTGTCAGTGGCTCTCTACCACCCAAAGAGCAAATGCCTAACACCCATCTGAACAAAAGCACTGTCCATCTGAAATAGTTATGTAAGCTCTGTTGTTCTGAGACAGGGTCTGTCTATACAGTTAGAGTAACCGTTAGGCACAGAAGCTGCGAAACTTCACATTGGGCTGTACACTTTCACTATTGGATATATTTTATGCAGTTTACCACCAAGAGTGAAAAATCCTTGATCGTTCAGACTGTCCTTTTTATCCGCTTTCATAGCTCATGTCTATTTCCTGCTTTCAGACCTTCCCCGTCCCCTAGTGGTTAACTTTTCTTATTCTCTCATCTGTATATTATACCGCACTCATGTGCACATTTGCTTACATATATATGCATACACACATATATGTATGGATACACACATACATATGCTAGTGGCTAGATTCTGCATGTCGTTGAGAAGAGCTTTTTTCCCCCTCCTGAGACTGTTACCTTCCTTAACATTATCATTATGTCCATCCATTTTCCTGCAGACTTTGTGATTTCATTATTTCTTAGAGCTGATAGCATTCTTCTTTTTTTTTTGAGAAAGGATTTCTCGTGTATCTCTGGCTGTCCTGGAACTTGCTCTGTAGATCAGGCTGGCCTCAAACTCAGAGATGTATCTGCCTCTGCCTCCCAAGTGCTGGGGTTAAAGACGTGCACAACCACCTCCCAGCTTTTCAATTTTTTTACATATAGAAAATTTTCATTTTCCATTCATCTGTTGATGACCAACTGAGTTGATCCTTATTCTTTGCTTGAGTGAACAGTGCACCAGTAAACACGGGGTGCAAATATCTCTATGTTAGGGCATGGAGTTTTCGGGGTAAACACGGGGGTGCAAATATCTCTACGTTAGGGCATGGAGTTTTCGGGGTAAACACAGGGGTGCAAATATCTCTACGTTAGGGCATGGAGTTTCTGGGATAAACACGGGGGTGCAAATATCTCTATGTCAGGGCATGGAGTTTTTGAGGTAAATGCCCAGGGGCGAAGTAGCAGGCTCACGTGATAGCTCCAGTTGGACTTTTTTTTGAGGAATCTCCAAACTGACTTCCACAATGGCTGTGTTAATTTCTACTGCCACCAATAGAGAATGAGTTCCTTTCTCTCCTCATCCTCTCCAACACTGGTTGTCAGATTTATTGATGATGACCATTCAGACTGGGGTGAGGGAGTAGCTCAAGGTCATTTTAATTTACATTTCCCTGATGGGCAATGATAGTGAACCTTAAAAATAGTTATTGGCTGTTTGTGCTTTTTCTTTTGAAAAGTGTCTTATTCAGTTCACTTGCCTATTTACTGACAGCTTTAGCTCCTGGGTATACAATTTCCACAATTCTTGTAAACTTTATCAGACCCGTCTGGAAGTGTGGCCGTTAAAGGTGTTCTTCCATGCTGTGGGCTATTTGCTCTGCTGATGTCATTTGCTGAACAGAAACCTTTTCATGAAGTCTTGTCTGTTGATAGGTTGGGCTAGATCCTGTAAATTTGGGTAAGTACCCCAGTCAAAAATTTCTTGCCCAACACAGTTATCTTGAAAGGTATCTCTTCTGTTTTCTTCTGGATGTTTCAGGGTTTCCGGTCTTAGATAAAAGAGCTTTGATCCATTTTGAATTGATTTTTGTACCAGGTGGAAGATAAGAATCTAAGTATTCTAGTAGATTCTCATCAGCCCTCTAAGCCTCTCTTCCCAAACCCTGCTTTACTCCCTTTCTGTCTTCTCTATTATAGCACAAATGGCATTTGAACTATCATTTCAGGTGTTTTTAATCTGGAGTAAATGGAAGCAAGGAAAAACAATTCCCTTCCTTGTACTGCGATTCACTTTTTTTTAATTAGAGAATCAGACTTCAAGAAGATGCCTATTAGAAGCTTGCCCAGCCGCACACTGGCTTCCCCGTTTAGACACATCTTTGAATCCTCAGATTTTCTTTTGGCGGAGGGGGTGTTTTGTTTGTTTGGTTGGTTAGTTTTTCAAGACAGGGTTTCTCTGTGTAACAGCCCTGGCTGTCCTGGAACTAGCTCTTGTAGACTAGGCTGGCCTCGAACTCACAACCCGCCCAGCGGGTTGTTTTTGTTTTTCAAGACAGGATTTCTCTGTATAACAGCCCTAGCTGTCCTGGAACTCTCTGTCAGGCCTCTGCCTCCCAAGTGTTTGGATTAAACTGGTGCGCCGCCACCGGTTCACCCTCGTCGCCGGGAAACCACAGTTCGCCCCGCCTAACAACCGTTGCTATGGGCGGACACTTCGAGCCAGCGCGGAGTATTTAGGACGCCTGCGGCGGCGACAGAAGTCTCAACTATCGCGAGGTTTCCTTTTCCGGGAATCGCTGGGGGACGTACTCCGCGAATGGTGTGGCGATGTGTGGGGACTGTGTGAAGAAGGAGTACCCCAATCGGGTGAGCAAGCGGGCGCGGAGAGCCTCCCCGGCCCGGTGACCCTGGTCTCCGGGCGGCTGGTTCCCTCCCTGGTGGCTGACGTCACCGGTCCTTCCGGTTCTCCCGTGTTCCTGGGGACAACCGAGAAACCTCACCTTTACCTACCCGACCCGGCTTGACAGCAGCACCTCATGGCCATCTCGGTTTCATCCTCCGGCTCGATTTGGTGGAATTCTTTTATCTAATCCTGGCTGTGGATGAACCTCGGAGGTCATGTTAGAACCCACTTTTTTGAGATAGGTCTCGTTTAGCCCAGGCTGGCTTCAAAAGTCGAGGATTGTCTTTAACGTCTGTTCCTCCTGCCTCCATGTCTTGAACGCTGGCATCACAGGCGTGCGCCACTGCGTCCAATTTATATAATGCTAGGGATAGAACCCAGGGCTTGGTGCCTGATAGGTTAGCTTCCCACCAGCTGAAGTGCATACACCCCAGCCTCTTGTTCTAACCCACCTGTGTGCGTGCGTGTGTGTGTGATTTAAAAAAAATTACGTACCAATCCCAGTTCCCTCTTCCTCCTCTCCTCCCATTCCCTCCACACCCTTCCCCCATCCGCTTCTCAGAGAGGGTAAAGCCTCCCCTGGGAAAGTCAACTAAGTCCCCTTTGAGGCAGGACCAAAACACCGCTTCCACCCCCACCCCGCCCCAACTCCGCCGGGCTGAGCAAGGTATCTCTCCATAGAGAATGGGCTCCACAAAGTCAGTTCATGCATTAGGGTTAGTTAGATCCTGGTCCCACTGTCGGTGGTTCCACATACTGCCCATACATACCATTGTCACCTGCTTTCTGGGCGCCTAGTTCAGTCCTAGTTGTCAGTCCAGTGTCAGTAAGTTCCCACTAACTCGGGTCAGCTTTCCCCATCATAGTCTTGACCCCTTTGCTCATGTTATCTATCGCTCCTCCCTCTTTTCGATTGCAGCAATCATTTCTATAATTTGTTACTAACCCACGTTTGAAGATGGTAGAACAGTTCCCAGAGAGGAGCTACTACTTAACCAAGTATGAGAGCCAAGACTAGACTGAGAAATCCTCTCCTAGCCTCCTGTATTTTCCTTTCTTCTTCCCGTCTCGGTACTGAGGATGGAACCCAGAGCCGGTATCTGCCAGGCAAGCACTCTACCTACCGATCTGTGCTCCCAGCCTTTAAGTCTTTGTTTCTCTCAGGCTTGACTTTCCTCATTCTTTTAGGGAATACTTACTGCACCTTGCTATGAATAGACAGATTGTCTGGCTAGGCTGTAAAGCGGTTATTCTCAACTTGTGGGTTTTGACCCCGGGTTCAATCAACCCTTTCCCAGGGGTTGCCTAAGACCATCGGAAAACACAGATGTTTACATTGTGATTCATAACAGCAAAATTACAGTTATGAAGTAGCAACAAAGTAGTTTTATGATTGGAAGTCATCACAACAGGAGGAACTGTGTTAAAGGGTTGCAAGAACTGTGTTAAAGGGTCACAGCATTAGGAAGGGTCAGAAGACCTACTGCTGTGAAAGAATGACTCACGGTGCAGCTTAAGAACTTACAGTTTGGGGGAGTGTGATTGACACATCGTGATTTGAACTTAGTGAAAGGAACAGGCTGGTAGGGAATAGGTTTGCAGTGTTTTACATCCAAAGAAGGTGGCTTTCGGATGATTGTTAAGTTAGAGGAGAAAGAAACCCAGGGAAAATAACAAGATGAAGGATTTCTTGGTTTGGTTGAGAAGTAAAGCATATTCACAGTTCTTTATCTTAATATTTTGTGAGGTATTGGTGGCGCATGCCCAGAACTTGAGAGCCAGAGGCAGGCAGATCGCAGGCAGAACACAGAGTTCAAAACCAGCCTGCTCTACAAAGTGACTTCCAGGACAACCAGGCTATACAGAGAAACCCTGTCTTGAAAAACAAAAAACAAAACAATCTCTCTCTCATATATATATATATGATATTCATATATATGATATTCATATATATGCATATATTCTCTCATATATGAGAGAGAGATGTAAGTCTCATATATAGAGTGATATATAAGTCTTGAGGTTGTTATATGATGTGAACTTTCATGTACAACCATTTATTTGGTTTATAAAAAATTAGTATTATCAAATTTAAATGTACACTGAAAAGACACTGAAATGCTTATTCTGGAAAGATGCATATGCATGTCTGGCAATGTGTTTAAGAATGTTTGTAAGGTCATTATTTGAAATAAAGACCAGAACAGAACTCGTGTTCCTAAAAGGGAATATAAAAGTAGAGTCATGAAAGTGAGTTAATTCTGTGTGGCTCTCAGGTGGGAATGGCTTTGCCTCCCAGGGGCATTTGGCAGTATCCAGAGACTTTTGTTTGTTTGTTTTTTCAAGAAGGATTTCTCTGTGTAGCCCCGACTGTCCTGGAACTTGCCCTGTAGAAGGCTGGCCTTGAACTCACAGAGGTCCACCTGTCTGTGTCTCCCAAGTGCAGGGAGTGAAGGTGTGCCCCACCATCACCCGGCTAGAGACATTTTGATTGTCACAATGAAGGAACTCTTGGCCATCTCATGGGTAAAGACCAACTATACTGCTGCCATCGATGCACAGTACAGCTATCAAAACAGAGGACTGTATGCCTTAGTGCCAGTCGTGCTGAGCTTGAGGAACCAAGTTAGGGCAACGAAAGCACTAGAATTAGATACAGCGGTCTGACTTTAGTCTGGCTGTATTGATAAAGAACACATGAAGTGCAATTTTAAATCAAGCCAACTAAAGTATAGTAAGAATTTCCTGGTTGCTAAAACCAGGTTGGAAATCAAGAAGTTACTGTAAAGTCATTGTATTGATGGCTGCTGAACGTTATGCTCAAGACTGGTCGTATAAGGGACCAGAGATTGCTCAGTGGTTGGTGCTGTTGAGAAGGACCAGGATTTAGTTCCCCATACCCACATGGCAGCTAGCAACTGTCTGTAACTCCAGTTCCTCTTCTGGCTTCCATGAGTACCTGGCAGTCATTCACATATGTAAAATAAAGACAATTTTTTAAACAAAAAGAACAAGGGAGAAGTTTCTGGAATGTAAGAAGTGTTTTTGACTTGATTGGTGGTTCTGCAGTTTGTAATTGTTATTCTGTATGTTTCTGATTTTACTATTTTTCTATATTGTGTTTTAGCTTATGCTTTAATATCTAGAAAGGTTTTTATAAGTCTTAATAAACACTGCACATTGGGAACTGTGAGGAAAAGTTCCCTGTAGAGCTTGTTAACAGAGCTGATTAGGGGCTAGAGAAATGGCTCAGAAGTCAAGAGCGTTTAATGCTGCAGCAGAGACTCCAAGTTCAGTTCCCACCACTCAGGTCAGCTGCTCACAGCAGCCTGGAACTCTGGCTCCTGGAGGAGGGGTGGTCCAGTACCCTCCTCTGGCCTTCTCAGACACCTGCATTCATTATACAACCCCCCCCACATACACACAGACAAGGACACATTAATCTTTTAAAAAGAGAGATTAGCTGGGCGGTGGTGGCTCATGCCTTAATCCCAGCACTCGGGAGGCAGAGGCTGGAAGATCTCTGTGAATTCGAGGACAGCCTGGTCTACAAGAGCTTGTTCCAAGACAGGCCCTAAAGCTACAGAGAAACCCTGTCTTGAAAAACAAAAACAACAACAAAAAAAACACAGAGAGAGATTATTGGTTTATTTCCCCTCCTCCCCCGAAATAGCAAGATAACTTTATTCAGAATAAAATGATAGTACAGATTAAAAGGGAGATGCACTGGGCTGGCAAGATGGCATAGTGGGTCAAGGTACTTGCTTGCCAAGCCTGACGACCCAAGTTCTATCCTCAGGGACTCACATGGTGGAGGGAGAGAGCCAAGGCCTGCAGGTGTCCTCTGACCGCCACATGTGGCACAGGTGTGCTCCCCCAAATAAATACAGAGATGTAATGACAGAGAGACTGTCAGAGTTGAGCAGAGCACAGAGAAGTTCTGGGCTGCCTAGAAAGTGCCATTCTGAAGCATTCTTTTGCTTTTTTTCTGTTTTAAATAATTAAAGGGCTGTCAGGAGAAAGAATTAAATGTTTCTTTGACATTTGAGAAGACATATTTAGAAATAACTAGTGGGCAGATCGAAAGTTCCCCATACAGTCTCAGATATGGGACAGAGAGCTCTAAAGGAACTCAGGACAGCTTTGTCCAGCCGAAGCTCAGTGACCATTTAGAATCCCTACTTAATTCCCATTCTTAGAAGGAAATTCTTTTTCTAGAATCAGGATTCTTCCAATTAACTGGGGTTCTTTTAAGTCAGGCACATATTTTCAAAGATTTATTTTCATTATTTTTAGTTATATGTATATGTGTGGGTATGCACCATGGCATATTTTAAAGAATAAGAATAGAAGATAGGAATAGAAGCTGTGTGGTGGTGTCTCATGTCTTTAATTCCAACACTTGGGAGATAGAGGTAGGTGGATCTCTGAGATTGAGGCCAGCCTGGTCTACAGAGTGAGTTCCAGGACAGCCAG
>LOJH01028798.1:0-11214 GCA_001685095.1 Ellobius talpinus | reverse complement strand
GTGTGTGTGTGTGTGTGTGTGTGTGTGTGTGTGTGTGTGTGTGAGTATAGGTGCCTGTGGTGGCCAAAAACAAGCAAACAAGCATCAGATGCCCTGAAGCTCGAGTTGCCCATGACTGTGAGCATCCTGACCTGGGAACTAGACTCTGGTCCTCTACAAGAACACTGAGTGCTCACAATCACTGAGCCATTTCTCCAGGCACATATAAACATTAAACATTGATGGGGAAGAGGAGGTGACTTCAGCAGAGCCACCTGCATGCTGGGCAGGAGCACCACAGATTGTAACCCATTCATCCCGAGGGCTGCTTCTCTGTGGTGTGGCTGCCTTTGAGTCACACCTCTTCCTGTTAGTAATCTCAACAACTCATTTGTTCACCAAACTCAACTGCAGAAGAAACACTTCTCTGGTCTGTCAGAACTTTGTCTGGGACGAATAGACAGACATTCATTCATATCTCCCCCAGAAAAGTTGA
The DNA here is from genome assembly GCA_001685095.1 of Ellobius talpinus. Lineage (NCBI taxonomy): Eukaryota > Metazoa > Chordata > Mammalia > Rodentia > Cricetidae > Ellobius > Ellobius talpinus. The sequence continues at coordinate 10,739 of LOJH01028798.1, read as the reverse complement.
TTGCATGAATGTTTGTTATCTCTTAAAGCTGGCTGTCATAAAAGTAGAGCAATCAACTTGTAAGTAGCAGAAAGCTATTCAAGCTCCATGCCATGTGATAGTTGTGTAGGACTTTGCAATTCATTTTGCTTCTCCTGGATTTAGTTTATACCTTAAATTAGTACTTGTCTTGTCACTTCTGTAAGATGCTGGGAATGAAGTTAAATAACAGGACTTTAGAACTACTGATACCTGAAGGAAGTCATGGTTGAGGCTGTTTGTTTTCTTCTAATAAGCCAACACTCTTTACATATCTTGATACTTCCCTAAGAGCCTGATACAAACTAAATTACATATTCACGCATGCATGGATAATATAAAATACAGAGCCCAGTGATCAAAAATTACTTTGTTGCCTGGAGATATAACTCAGTCAGTCAAATACCTGATTTGCAAGCAGGAAGATGTGAGTTCAGATCCCAAGTACCCACATAAGAGCCAGGTGCAGAGGCATGGATTGAAAAACCTAATGCTGGGGGCAGGAACAGGTGGGGTGGTGCACAGACAGTAAATCTCTGGCGATCATTAGCCAGAAGATCTAGCTGAATAAAATTCCAAAATCTTGAAGCCGTATCTCAAAAGTTAGATGGACACTGATCATGGTTGATAATTGACACTGACTTCTGGCCTACAAATACAAACAGAGAGAAAAAAAGTGTTATAAAGGACAGAGAGAGAGGGAGAGAGAGAGAGATTATAAATTCTTTTTGTGGAAGAGGAATGTAAAGAAAATAGCTTCTAAGAAGTTGGAATGTTCGCAGTGTGCTGTAGGCAATGGGTGGGGTTGGGAAGGCTGCCCAGGCAGGTGTTGCAGAAATCAGAAGCCTAAAACATGAGACTAGAGTTGAACAATAGCAGATCCATTGAAATATAGTCAGCAGATATAAAGCAGAATATGCAAAATCATTTGAATATTAGAGAATATCATTTTTAGCATGAATATGTCTGAGATATTATATAGAGCATATTCAATTATTCGTGATTTATCTGAAATCAACTTTGGGTACTCCACTTTTATTATTTATTATGAGATAATCAGCAAATGAACTTCCACACCCATGTCCATATTTCTCTCAGGTATATTCATTTTTCTTTCAAGGTTCATCTTATCTTCCAGTCAAAGTATGTGATTCAGTAATGTTATGGTTGTATTTATTTTTCTTTTGCTTTCTTTGTTTTTTAGATGGGGTCTTATTCCAGACTCATCCGGAATCATATGTGCAGCCTTGCCTCAACTTCCCAATTCTGGAACTACAGCTTTATTCTACCATTTTGATACTGTCTATCAGAATGTAAATGTGAGCCGGGCGGTGGTGGTGCACGCCTTTAATCCCAGCACTTGGGAGGCAGAGGCAAGTGGATCTCTGTGAGTTTGAGGCCAGCCTAGTCTACAAAGAAAGTTCTAGCTACAGAAAAACCCTGTCTCAAAAAAAAAAATGTGGATGTGAGCATGTGCCCAGAAGTCTAAGCAGCCTCTGGCTTTTGCTGGATAGTGTGTGGTGTATGCAATAAAAAGAAAAGTCCAGGCCACAAGGCCCTTTCTGTGGGGGAGCAGGAGCCAGTGAAACCTAAGGGAATCCGTTAGATGTGGCAATGTGACCTGCAGGTCAGGCAGGCAGGTCAAAAGCAGGAGGCCTCAGAAGGCAGCCTCTCCATTTCAAAGCTACAGCCCTTGGAAACTTAGGTGGGACAAAGGAAAACCCAAACTACAGAAGAAGAACTTTAATTTCTGTCTCTCCAACCTTATAATTCCATTCTGAAATATGCAAAGCTTGGCAGGACTTGGATCCTGAAGGGCCTCTCATTAGCAATGGGGAAGCTGGGAAACCAACCCAAAGCTTTCCTGCTTTGTGACACCTCTAAGTACAATGACTGTGTTAAAAATGCCACGGGCCCTTCAGTGGGGTTGGAGTGATTACATAGAATGCATGAAGGTTCAGTTCTCATGGAGAAAACACAGCAGATAAACTCGCCACCCACCTTCATATAGATGGGGGGCATGATAAAAATAATTCTTGAAACATACTCTGCTCCCAGTGGTGAGAACAATTATCGGTTCAAGTGATGAAAATATGCAAATGCATCAGGACCAAAGCTCTAAAACACCCCAAAATGTTCAGGAGAAAGAACTCCCAGAGAGGCTTCAGTAATGTTCCAACTTGAGACAAAATACTAAAAACGAAAAGAAGAAAAATGTCTTTCCCATGAGTGAAATGTGCTCAGATAATTTCATGTTACTTCATGTTTATATAAAAATACATCGGGAAGTATATATATCAAGTAAGGGTACCATCAGTAGAATGAAAACCATCAGGAAGTATATATATCAAGGATGGGTACCATCGGTGGAATGAAAACCATTGGGAAGTATATACATCAAGTACAGGTACCATCGGTAGAATGAAAACCACTGAGTAATTTCCAACTTTGCCTTTACAATTCCTTTGGCTCAACAGGATACCATTTTATTTCCTGGTCATCTATTGTGGGAAGTAGCATATCCATTTCAACCTTATCCCTTTCCCTCTGTAATCACATTCATGGAAGAAAGAAATTGGTGATGATTTGGTAACTCAAGGTAGGTGTCCCTTAGTAATAACCCGATGCTGTCTGAAAGGGGGTCCCAAACTAAAAACACAGAATCTTCTGGAGGGGTTAATATTCTGAGCTCCTTCTCAAGTACAGGGACTCAGTTCCCAACAAACACCCCAGACGATAGACAAATGGTCCACACAGAATTTTTTAAAACTTTGGCTTAGATTAATAGCAGTAATCGCTGGCATTACAGGCGTTCACCATTATATCCAGCCATCAGGATTGATTTTCAATGTCTAATTTCCAATTGGGAATGGGGGTAGGGTGGGTAAGTTTTGGTTTCTCCTTTCTCTAATGCTTACAACAGAGTTGGGAATAATTAATTAAAAAAAAACATCGAAATCTAAGATGGGACTTTCATAGCCTTTCCAAGATAGACAATTCACTTGTAATCCAAATAGTCAAGTCAAAGTGGAAGTTTCTGTCTCAGTTGTTAGCTATGAACACTACTGACTGAGATGCTTCCTTGGGAGTCCATTAGTAAACTGGGCTCTATGTATGTTGAATATTAGGACTACTATAATCTTCAAAAAGTAGTGATTTTCTTTAATCTGGTTATGTCAACCCTTAGGTAACTAGGATATTCAATTTATCAGAATAGATTTTTATCATTCCAAGTAATCAGGAATTGACACTCTAAGTCTGATTTCAGAGGACAAGGTGATTTATCATATGAAGAGTTGGGACTGGAGAGGCGGCTAGCACCTAAGAGTGCTTGCTGCTCTTCCCAGCACTCAGGCATCTTACAAACACACACAGCTCCAGTCCCAGAGTGAGACTGCTCTCTTTAAGTCTACACGAGTGCACACATACCAACACACACACAGAGAATAAACACACAGAGATAGACACAAATATACACCTTTAATAGAGGGTTACAGACCTTAGGACTTTCTGAACATAATAAAAACACATGAATGTCTCTAAACATTTCAATTATATATGCAGTATTTCTCCCATAAATACCTACAAATAAGGTTTGAACTTATGACTAGTATTTTAAATAAATTGAACTAATTTTGGGGGGAAACCAAGAAAAGAAGTTTTTGAATATTTCATATAACTAAAGAACAGAAGACAAAGAAAATGAATTTTTACCTGATTAGATTATGAGACAAGGCAATTTTTTATGTTGATGTGATATTGAAACTTGGCAAATTTAATTGTGAAACAATGCAGATCTTATAATAATGAATATTAAATATTGGCATAATAACGAATAAAGAGTGAGCAGCCTATTAAGCTCTTTGAATGTGAGCCTAGGATTGGACAACTTGTGCCTGCTGATAGAAACAGTGGGGCTTCCCACTGGGTGGGCATTTTCATCTTTGCCACTGTGCTTTGCAGTCTTCTGGGGACGGCACCACACAGCTGAGCCACATGGCTACAAGCTACACATCATGGAAAATTAGGACTGTTTGATGAGGAAATTAGGCCAGCATCATGCTTAGATGGAACAGTTTAACAACAGAGGACTGACTGCATACACCATGTTCGAGATGTAACGTTTTACACCAGTAAGGACAACTAGTCTTAAAAACTGCCACACTTGGCATCTGATAGTAATGCTGTTAATACTGAGGAAAGAGATATAAAATTTAATTGTTTTATCTTTTTGAAGTGAAAGTACTTACCACAAGAAGTTTTAGACATTTTGGGGGAAACAGTTAAAGGAATTAAATTATAGCAAAGTATAGTGTTTCAAAACCAAATAAAATAAGAGAATCTACAGATCATAGAGGTGGATCAGCTAAGGAATATTTGACACTCTTCCAGAGGTTCCAAAGGACACAGTTTGGTTCCAAGAATCTACACAGGGTAGCTTACAAACACCTGTAGCTCCAACTCCAAGAATTTTGAGGCCCTCTTTTGGTCTCACCCATGCATAGCATGTAAACACACACACAGGGGTGGGGGTAGACACACACAAATAAAAATAAAATCTTTTTAAAAATTTAATGGATTAGCCAGGCAGTGATTGATGGTCCACACCTTTAATCCCAGCACTTGGGAGGCAGAGGCAGGCGGATCTCTGTGAATTTGAGGCCAGTCTGGTCTACAGAGTTAGTTCCAGGACCGGCTCCAAAACTACAGAGAAACCCTGTCTTGGAAAAAAAAAAAAAAAGAACAAAAAATATTGGTTCTTTAAAAAGAGAATACACTGATTTCAAAAGAAAAAAGTTCACAGTGACTAGCTTTTGTAGTCTTGGTAGAAGCTGTCAGGGATGTGCGGGGAGGAAGCTCGGCTGAGGAACCGCCTCCTGCAGGTTGCGCCTACGAGGGCCTGTGGGGCCATTTTCTTGATTGATGGCTGGTTTGAGAGGGTGGGCAGTGTCATCCCTGGGTAGGTGGTCCAGGGAGGTTTTAAAAACAATAGTTGAAGGTAAGCCTGGGGAGCAAGCCAGTAAGCTACATTCCTCCAAGGTCTCTTCGAATCCCTGCCCCAACGTTCCTTCACGACAGACTACTGTACGGTGAAATAAACCCTTCCCTTCCCAAGCTCCTTTCCATCACTGCTGTTTGATCACAGTGGTAGAAAGAAAACTAAGGAGTTTTTAAAAAACAAACAAACAAGCTTTCTTATGTACTGGTCTAGGAACGAGTAAGCAGAACTCTTCAAACACACTGGTTGTCAACAAGTGAGAGGCCTGGCTTAAAATGGTTCCTAAAGAAAATTGGTTTGAAGAAGGCACCAGAATTATTACGGTGAAAAACTTTGAATTAGTCATGACTGTTCTGGCTTTAATTCAAGGAGAGATGAGAACAAAAGGGCCAAAGAGCACAATCAGACGGAGTGAAAGAAATCTGGAAAAAAAAAGTTTTAGAAAAAGACTTCAGAGCACTCAAAATTTAGTCCAACAGAAAGCCAAATAGGGCTACAAGAGAAACCCACAAGGTCTTTTACAGTATGTATTTTCCAGTAGATTCTATGATCTTGAATCCTAGTTTGGCTTCCCCTTTCTGGGAAAGAAGGTACGTATGCTGAATGTTACCAGGTATTTGAGATAGCCATATTATTATTCTGTCAAATTTGATGAATTAGTATCATAATGCAAACTGACCCCGTGCTCCTGGAGTTAACCCGACTCGGCTGTGATGCGTGATTTATACTACATAATCTGATGAATTAGTGTAGTAATGCAAACTAACCGCCTGCTCCCGGATTAACCTGACTTGTGCACTGGACTCATTCGCTGACCCATGTGGTCTGTTTATGACACCCGTGTCTACTCAGTGAGATTACCTTGCAAATGTTCCCCTTCTAGACGCGGCTTCCTTGTCAGGAACTGACCCCTTCCTCTTTGCTGCAACTGAGATTTCTTTTTAAAATGAAGCGCTTAGGAGCTGATACATTTTCAAGTTTCTCTTGTGTGTGAATAATATGAAGGACCACAACAGAAAAAAATTAAAAGTTATTATCAAGTAGCCTCAGCTTAGGAATAGTAAAAGCAGCACTCCACGGTGGGCAATTTTAAAAATTGTTTTATTGCCTTGTTAACAGTACAAACAATTGCCACACTGCTTGACTTGTCTGAAGTCACAGATCAGTATGGGTCACAGCGAACGGAAACACTATTCTAACTCCGGAGACCACGCCCTCCATTGTCTCCCATCTTTCCAAACAGGGACCTGGGAGTGTTGGAAGACTTTTCATATACCTGCTAACACTACCAACTCATGCCAAAACAAACATGGTCCTTTCCTAGTGTGCTGAGATGATTAAGCTCTAAATGTCTGAGCGTCATTACCAAAGACTGGCAGTGATTCAAAAGAAATGAGCGGAGGAGAGCAATTTCAACAACGGGTGAAGACAGTTCCAGGCATGAACATAATGCACACAAAGTTTTGCAAATAAACATGGAACTCAGCAGACTGCAACCCGAAGCTAATTTTGAGATCTTTTCTGCCCAGTGTTACCCAAGTATGCCACTCATTCTTGACAGCTTCTTTTGATGAAGAATTACACTTCAAAGTCAACACTTGTCAGGAACAAAATAAATTGTTGTTGCTTATGCTAAGGGCTATTTCTGCCAGGGTGCTGACGCTTTCTTCCAACTGTGAGCACATTCAGGCAAGCTCCTTTTGCCGGAAGGCTTCTGGAGAACACTGTGTGGGAACCATCATAAACTGGACAAGGAGCTCTCCTTTCTTTCTATCCCCTCCTAGAGAAAGAGCTAGCTCTCATTTACTGTGACACTGGCCTGTTTAGAAATAGCCCTTAGCACCAGGCGGTGGTGGTGCATGCCTTTAATTTCAGCACTCGGGAGGTAGAGGCAGGTGGATCTCTGTGAGTCCGAGGCCAGCCTGGTCTACAAGAGCTAGTNCTACAAGAGCTAGTTCCAGGACAGGCTCCAAAGGCTACAGAGAAACCCTGTCTCGAAAAACAAACAAACAAAAATAGCCCTTAGCACAGGCAACAATTTATTTTGTTCCTGACAAGTGTTGACTTCGAAGTGCAATTCTCCATCACAGTCGTTCAGAGGCCAGACGCGGTCAAGAATGAGTGACATACTCAGGTAACACTGGGCAGAAAAGATCTCAAGATTACCTTCGGGTTGCAGTCTGCTGAGTTCCATGTTCATTTGTAAAACTTCGTAGGCGTGCATTATGTTCACGCCTGGAACTGTCTTCACCCGTTGTTAAAACTGGTCTCCTCCGCTTAGTTACTTGTTACTTGGTCATTATACACTAAATACTCTTAACGAAACTGCTTTTCAGGAAGTCACTGTCTCACTGGCTTCCCATTGCTTCCCAGCACCTACAATCTTTTTTCCCACTGTTAAGATGCGTTTTCCAATGTCTTGAAAACTGTCATCCAGCAATATACATGCAATGAAAATACCCTATAAGGTGGTCTTCCAAGTCTCTCAAAATGTGGAAGATCTCAGGAAGTCAAGGAGAATGACGGAAAACTGCTCAGACCTCAGGCATGGCCAGAGACTATGTCAGGGCGAGTCCAGTCAGTGAAGAACAGACCTGGACAAAGACTGACGCTGTATAGCATGAAGACATGGTAGAGACAGCCTTGTACAAAAACAGACAGGCTGCGGTAATTCTCCACAAATGATTCTGACTTTGGAGAAGAAATCAAACTCTTGGAAATTACCATCATATGCTTCCAAATACCTTTGTCAGAAAAAAATAGGAAGAAATTCTGGAAGTTAATATAATCTAACATATAAACAACTTTAGTAATTTGAGTGAAGTACTTAAAGGTAGGCTCTCATGAAACTACTATAAAAATCTGCTCCTTGATTAAGGTGGGTTTAAGTGACTTTAGGTATCAGTTAAGCAAAAATGAGGATCCCCTTTAATAAAGGCATTTATTCTCTCCCTTTATCTGCTGTATGTTTTTGTTAACAATTTAACATATTTAATTAGCTCTATTATCTAGTAGAGCCAGCATAATTTTATTAATCATAGTTTAATTAAAAATGCTTCCAGTTGATATTGTAGAATTTCAACTAAAATCACTACAGATTAGTGCACACGCCATGGGAGCTTTATCAGAATTGCACTAAACCATGTAAAGGAAGAATTAGCTCATTTGTTATAGTCTCTCCATCAAGGAAAATATTTTCTTTTCTTTGAGTTCTCTTGGAAAAGCTTCTCACATAGCTCTTCCACATTTCTTGTTGAATTTATTCCCAAGATGCATATCTGTCTATCAAATCACTAAGCTAGAAAGCTTCTACTCAACAAGTGGGCACCGACACCAAGAAGACCATTTCTTAATGACTGAGGATGATCTTTAACTATGGGGACATGGAACAGTTAACCTGTTTCCAGGGACACAGTGCTATAACAGAGCTTGACTTAATCATTCATTTACTAGATGAAACATAAACCAACAACCCAAAGGCATCTGAAAATCTCTAGAGACCCCTAGGCTCAGCAGCAGCAAACACTCTCTTCTCAGGTATACAGGGACTACTCTCCAAAAAGGCCACATGCTGTGCCACCAAACAGTCCTCAGGGCATTTGAAAAGACTGAAACAATACAAAGATGTCTTTGAACCTCAGAGCTTAAATCAGCTAAGATCCACTAGTGTGAAATCTGAGAATGTACCAGTACACAAGCATGGGATACACTTCTCAGACTGAAATACTTTGCAGTGAATGAAAAGGAGCTACAAGATGCCAAAACTCATGGAAGGCAAATAGTAAGATTTCAGGTCAGAAATCTAAATATAATACCTTAAGACATCAAAAAAACCCCAATAAAATCTTAAGTAAGTAGACTAGGGTAGAATTTAATGATACGGAAAATAGAAAAATAGATCAAACAAAAAGTATGAGTTTTTGAAAGGGCCAACAAGCTAGACTGAGAAGGGAAAGAAATCAAAGACTCAGATTATGAAAATGATGGTGGGGACATTGACAGATACACCAGTTAGGACAGAAGGAATGGAAAATTCCTAGTAGGAGACAAATGACCAAGAAGTATGAGTCAATTCAACAAATAAGAAAAAATGATTTAGCAATAAAAAATTTAAAAAACATACAAAACCTACCCACAAATGCCCTGGCCCTGATACCTTTGCTAGTAAACAAATACTTAAGTGGTCACATCAGTTTCTGTTCCAAAAGTTGAAAAGAACATTGGTTAAGTCATTCTGGGACTAGTCTTAACCCAGTAAAACCGGACAAGACCTCACAAGAAAACAACAGTCTGTTATGAATGTAGATGCAAAAATCCTCAACAAATACTATCACAGCAAATCCAGCAACATATAAAAAGGACTGGAAACTATGACCAGCACATGAGATTTATCACACAATCGTAAGACTGTTTTACCAAGTCAATTCCTGGCAGTAGGTCTGAGCCAGTGACTTGGGCCAGAGCAGGCCTGAGACAGTGAGCACCACAGGAGCGGGAGCAGATCTAGACCAGGGCCATTTGCGGAGGCAGGACTGAGCCAGCGACATGGACCAGAGCCACCTGAGACAGTGAACTCCACAGGAGCAGGTACAGGGGAGCAACCGCTGAGCAAGTGGGCAAGAGCCAGAGACTGCTGCAGGTCTGGCTGTGAATCTGGGACCACCAAGGGAGTAGATCTGAGCCTGTGGGTCTGGGCATGAGTCTAGGACCTCCGAGGAACTAGGCCTGAGCCAGGACCTCTGCTGGTCTAGGTATGAGTCTGGGACCTCCAAGGGAGTAGGCAGGAACCAGAGATCTCTGCAGGTCCAGGCATGAGTCTAGGACCTCTGAGGGAGTAGATCAGAGCCAGAGACCTTTGCAGGACAAACCCCAACCCAGGGACCTCTGCAGGAACCAGACCAAGGACATTTACAGAAACAGGTCTGAGCCGACAACCTAGACCAGAGCAGGCCTGAGACAGCAAACTTCACAGGAGCAGAGCAAAGCCTGGGAGAGCTGAGCAACCTCCAGGAACACGAAGTGGCCAACGGGGTAACTAGAGCCGTGGCACTGACTGTACCACGAGGAACAACCATCTGAGTCTTGGATTCACTGGCTCAACACACCAATTAAAGGAAAATATGAGTAGACAAGGTAAGAACACATGCAACACCACAAAGAGCAATATGATACCCAGTAAAATCTAGAGACCCTACAACACCAAGACTTGAACAACCAAATACAGACGAAGCAGAAGAAAATGACCTAAAAAATAACTTCAGGACAATGTTTGAAAATCTTAAGGAGGAAATGAGAAATTCCCTCAAAGAAATGGAGAAAAAGACAAACAAAAAATTGGAAGACATCAGCAAATCCCTTAAAGAAAACTAAGAAAAAAGCAATCAAACATATAAAAGAAACTATTCAAGACTTGAATACTGAAATAGAGACAATAAAGAAAACACAAGCCGAGGGAATTATAGAAACAGAAATCATGAGAAAAATGATCAGGAACCACAAACATAAGCATAAACAGCAGAATACAAGAGATGGGGAGAGAATCTCAAGCACTGAAGATACAATAGAGGAAACAGACTCATCAAAGAAAACATCAAATCTAACAAGAGCTTAACCCTAAATATCCAGGAAATATGGGACATCATGAAAAGACCAAACCTAAGAATAATATGTATAGAAGAAGGATAAGAAGTTCAACTCAAAAGCACAGAAAATATATTTAACA
>LOJH01028797.1:4894-22523 GCA_001685095.1 Ellobius talpinus | reverse complement strand
AAATGGGAGGAGGGGAGGAGGTGGTAATTTTTAATAAATAAATAAATACATAAATAGAAAAAAACAACAAAAATATAACACTTGTTGTCAACCAGGAGAAAAGATGTGTCTACCACCTAGGTGCTAAATGCGAATGTGGCCTGCAGGTTTATTGGTTTAGACTATGCAATTTAATTTGAGATGGAATTTCCCATTATCGTAGCTTAGGTAGTTAGGGTTCCCTGGCTTTGCTTTTTATTTTAGCCTGGTTTATAGGTGTAGTAAAGAAAGGACAGCTATGGGTATAGAATGCAGGTGTGTCAAATCGAGGAGACATAATGGCTTCTTTTGGTGGAAGGGGGAAACACTCTATTAATTCTAAGTGGCTAGAATTTACAAGTCTCTGTAGTTCATTAGCCTTTTCCTCCTCTTCCCGCTTCACATTTAAGAGTAGATAAAAGGTAAGTAGTGTCAGGGAGAAGCATTATGTGCGGAGGGGGGCAGGATCTGCCAGTCTTCTCTTAATAACAAACAAAATGTTCGCTCTCTAGGAGGCAGACAGTATGAAGTGCAGCAAAAACCATAATTATGCTCTCAGCAGGAAGCCTGTGTTGAGAGTGACAGCGAGAGTCTCTAAAAACCTGTGAGGTTAAGGCTGCTTGTCTTAATTATATGTATTAGGAGTTTGTGTCTTCACTTTTTTGCCTTTAAAAACCAAAGGAAAAAACCCTAATTATAACTTGGACTCCAGTAAATTGGGCCCTATTTAAACAATGAGCATTTGGCTATCTCTTCATGTACCACGATGCCTCTGACTGGTTACAGCTTGTGTGGAAGCCAAACTGGCTCATGCAAATAATTTGTTTTTGTTGCTGCCATGACAGAAAAAAATAAAGAAAAAAAACCCCAAACAAACAAAAAATAAACAAGATAATGAAATTGCCTCCACACCCGCCTCCTCCTTCTTTAGTCAATAACACCTTAGCCCGATGACGGAAAGAATGTGTATGTAATGTATATACCTCTCCTGAGGTATTCTTACATACATGTTATCTGTGTGCTTTGAATGTGTGTTTACATAGATGAATATGACTAATTGCCCTAGACTACATTTTGCCTTTGTTTTGACCCTAGATATAATAATACGTGACCATTGCTCCTTGTGGGCTTTAGTGGGATTGTACAGGGCTCCAAATTTTAGGTTTTTGTCATCAGTGCAGTAGTGTGTGTTGGCTGACATACTTCAGAGTTGTAGGGACCAATCCTGTTGCATTCAATACCAAAATTGTTCCCAAACATGGGGATGGCTATATTAAAGTTTTTTTTATGTGATGTCTATTTCACTCAACTTCTTGCACACAATTTCCACAATTTCTCAGCTGCCACAAAATTGCTCACAGGATAATAAATGAGGGAACCCCAGCCATTCTACTATCCTCGGAGTATAATCTTATAACTAAATATAGGAATTTGGGGGCTATGAACTTCTTTTAGTGGATGCCCTTGGAGCATGGCACTTTGTTAGCTATTTATGCATTTCACAAGCGTGCTCATTGCTACTTTTCCATTTCACATGTGCACATCAAAACTGGAGAGTGTTAAAAGTTGCGGCATGAACTGGACATAGGGCTGATGGGTAATCACCACACTTACATGACTGGCCTATAAAAGTGAGTTGAACTGACTTGATTTCATACTTGTCTTTGCCTCCATTCCTGGAAGTTATGATGGACTTCATGCTTGTACGATACTATGGCTGTCAACTATTTTTGGCATTGAGTTACACGTTTCTGTAGTCCCAGGAAAATGGAACTCAGAGCTAATGTATTTTATCGTTTCCAGAATTTATATCTCCTAAGTTGAGTCGTCTGCCTTTAGATAATCACAACGGTTTCAAAAGATCTAAGCAAATGCTGAAGAACCTAGAAACTCTTTGTATAGTTGTTGGGAAGCCCCTCCCCTCTGAAGTTTCTAACTTAGGCTTCCCAACTTTTAATTTTATTGAAATACCAATTTAGACTTCATTAATGTTGGCTTGGGGGAAGCAATCACTGATTCTAAAGTTAATAATAGTTTTATAGGAGAGGCTCATGGATTTTACAGTGATAGGGATCTGTAGTCTAAATAATGGCAGTTTTCTAATTAAGCAGCGATTGAATAAACACAATAAAATCAAGGATAAACTATTCATTAATTTTGATGTGTTTAGTTCAATTTAGTTTATATTTCTTAGAGTATTTGTTATTTCTCTGTTGAATAATTTATAAAAGTAATGAGTAACATGAATCATTGGGACAGTTTTTTTTGTATTTTATCAAAATAAGTTGTTCAATGAAAAATGGAGCCCGGTTTACAGAGGCAGCCTGAGACATTATTTGATGTCACTTGAATAAACACTATGTAGCAAGCTATAACCTTTCACACAAACCATCTCAAAGTGTGATCAGTTCAAGAGAAAACTTTTATTGCAATTAGTGGAAACCATAACCGTGAGAATAGGAGTTGGTTGAAATGGCAGGAAAGACACTAGCGTCCAGGATCCCATTGCATTGTGGGACTTTGAAACCTCATGAAAGCAGAAGCTTGAATCTGTATTAGCCATGCAATGTGGTGATTATCTTAAGTGTTCCAAAATTTGATCATGCCATATCAAAAGGAAATGACTAATAGAAGTTCACCCTTTTATAGAAGTGAAACGGTAGAAAGGATCATCTGTGGACATCTCTACAGAGTATGTAGTGACATTAGCTAAGTCTCAGAACCCAGATACAGTGTGTTTGTCTGGGCTTATTTCTTGTGAAGATGCTCAGTGACTAGCCAGCCTGCAGAACCTCAGAAACCTGCCACTGTGTATTTTCAGAGTTCTTTTCTTGAGTAACTGTCAGTCAGTTTCCTCCCTTATAGGCAGAGTCTTTTGTCAGTTTATGCCAGTGAGATACTCCCCAATTTGAATTTTCTCGTTGAAGATCTTTCTTCCATCATTCTACTTTGAGAGGGTGTAGCAAATATCACTGTCAGGAAAACCTTCCCAAATAATTTGCATTTCAGTACGACCCATATTTTGGTTCTGTTTTCTGTAGAAATGAATGACACTGGTTTAAATGACTGTCTTGTGACCATTTTGTATTATTTTTCATTTAAAATGATTTTGCTTCCTTTCCCTTTTGCTGTCTATCAAAAGCATTAGATACCACCCTCCTTTTCTCTCAAGTTAACTCATAAATATTCGGTGAGGTCTGAGATTATTAAGATAGTGTTTAAGATATGCTGAGATTTTCTGGGATGTTTGAACTGGAAAGAGTCTTAACATGCAGCAATGGTCTCAGCTCTTGTCATACATACTTTGTTCTACCCTTTGCTTAGTTGTGTTAATTTTATCCTTCCTAAAATTTCTATTTCTGAAAAATGCCTGTAGGTACTATAAGAGGGGCGGATGTTGTTAGCATGAAGTAGTAAACTGCTGTTTATGTCTAGAGAATTGAAGTCATTAGATGTGAGAATATTGGGATTTAGTAAGTAAATGGATTATACTTAACAGTCATCATATTTTATCTCACCTATACTTTAAAAAGTATGTGTTTGTGCGTATATATGTAGTATATACATGTGGAAGAGTGGTACACGTGTGCCCATAGAGGGTATCCGGCTGTATTGCTCCCCATCTTCTTGAGACAGGGTCTCCCATTGAATCTGGAGTTTACCTTATTTATTTATTTATCTATCTATCTATTTATTTATTAATTATTTTCAGCTAAGCTGGCTATTCATCAAGTTCCAGTGCTCCTCCTATGTTTCCTTCTCTCCTCCCAACCTCAGAGGTAAAGTTAAAGTTACAAGAAAGGAAGGCCATACCCAGGTTTGTGCGCATTTTAGGACTCTGAACCCAAGTCCTCTGAACTCCGTTCCTCATGAACTCTCTCTAGTTGTCTCTACATTTAAAACTCTGTTTCAGACTGTTAGTGATGCCAAAAAATTTGATTGTAAAACATTGTAGAAATGACTTTGTGCCATGTTAGAGAGTTAAATGTTTTTAAGATGGTTGCTGTTGTGTTACCTTACACTAGCATGTACAAATAGACTTCCTTGTTAAAAGATGAGTTTGGACACCATTATGTCCGAGAGTTTCGGCTTGGACTTTGTTTTAGACGTGAAGTATACACAGCATTTCTTATACGTGAAAACCTGTGTCTAATGCCTTATCTACGGCTCCTGATGTCATTGCTTCTTAGAAAGGTTTAGGGGTGCTGCTCTGAGATGGCTCAGTCAGCAAAGTACTTTTTGTACAAGCCCGGGGTTGTGAGTTCGGATCCCCATCACCTACATACAGAGAAAGCATGGCATCACATGCTTGTAATCCCGCTTCTGGGGAGGCAGGTATAGGAAGATCCCTGGTGCTGGCTGGCCAACCTGTCTAGCTCAGTCCACGAGCTCTAGATTCAGGGAGAGAGCCTGTCTCCAAAAGTAAGTGGGAAAGCAGTTAAGCAAGACACTGATGCGGCCGACCTCTGACCTCCACACACATGCACATACATGTGCATACATGTGAACAAGTGTTCAAACAATTAGATATCCTCAATCCAATTTGCTAATTGTTTAAAGACAGGGTCCTGGCAGCCCACTTGTTTGAGTCTTACCCTGAAGCTCACGTAAATAATGAATTTACATGAAAGGCATAGGGGCAGGAAGGGGTTAGGCAAACGGGTGAAGCTGGACTTGCCACTTATTCTGATTTCTTCCAAATTTTTTTCATTGCTGAAGAGTGAGGCGAGCATCTTGCCTGTGCCAAGGTGACCTCTCAACCACTGGTTACATTTCTGAAACCTCCTCCGATGCTTCCTCTCCAGCCCCAAGACGCTTCCCCTCCCCCCATGCTCCCCCAACCCAACACTTTTGCTTTACGCACAAATTGGAATCTTGATTTAGAATGTTCTCTTAGTTTTAAAGGGTAGGTCTGTGTTTTCCATCTCAGACATGTTTATAAGAAACCTGGGGCAATGCCACTTGAGAGGAATTTCTTAACTCCAGAATTTATGAGTCTTCTGTCTATTAGAAGAAAAATATGGAATTTTCCTTCCTTGAGACATGTTTTTATTGGGACAGACTTCTTGCCATTGCTGCTTAAAACTGATCCCCAAAGAGAAAAGCCTCATGAATCTTTGGCTTGCTTGCCTTGGAGCATGGCCAGAAGCAGCACACTGTCAAGATAAACAGCTCTTGGGCTAGAAGAATAGCATAGAAATGTCTCAGGTGGAGTGGCCCTGCGTTCCTCTGGCATGGGCTGTGCTCCACAGTGTCTTACAGATAAGGCAATGTGAAACAACTTTATTTTATGATACCTACTTCCTGGATATTTTATCAAAATGTGTCTTGGGCACAATAAAGAATGTGGTTCTGAATCCTGGCATTTGTTACTTGTAACTTTGTATACTTGTTCCTCTCTGTCATTGAACCAGGAGTCTCAATACCTGTTGTCTTTACCACTGTGTTTCATATCCTGATTTTAGGACAGAGTGTTGCCCAGACCAGGTTAAATATATATTGAGTAGATGAATTCAGGTCCCTGTCATTCAAAATTTGATGAGAAACGTAAATCCGGGATTCTGAAAATTACACGCATGGAATGTTTGGTCTCTCTAAGTGGCAGCAACACAAACCTTTGCATTTGACTGAAAAAAGGTGAGGAAATGGGGGAAGAGAGAGGCAAAGAGACAGAGACAGGAGAGAGCGAGCTCAAGAGGTATTTGTTCTACTCTTCCATCCCTGTCTGCTGAGATGGGAGACTCCTGGGGTGAACGATATAACCTTTGAGGTCTATATTGTCCTTTGTTGGTATGGTCTCAGATCAGGTTTCTGGAGCTTAATGGCAAGCTTGCTTTGCCTGAGAGTATAGCAAGGGGCTAGGCATAATAATAATGTATTGTTTGGGAGACCATGATTAAAGGTATTGGTGAAGGGAACTTGCTATTTCTGTTTTCTCCTGTAACATAACTCAACTGTTAATCAAGTAAGAATGATACTCTGAATGTTACTTGTGGACTGCATTTTCCTAAGACACAAATGTGTCATTGAAAGCATAGAAGAGAAACAGGTCATACTTATGGTTTTGGAGAGTTGATGCATTGTTAACAACATTACATTCCTTGACATTTCATTTAGGAATAAAAACTATTTCTCTGTTTAATTTTTTGTTCTACACCAAATTTACAACTTGTGTTTATAAGTCATTTGTTTTTGGAGTTTTGTTGCCACCCCCATCAGTCTTTCGGCCTCTGGCTTATTTGAAGGCTCTTCTGTGTGCATTTCCATTAGTCAGAGATTAGAATTAAATTGGAATAAGGCGATGAGCAGACTTGCTGCAGTCTGTATATCCTTTGCAATTATTCAAAGCCTTATGTAAACCCAGTGGATCCCCAATGTTCACAGATTGTATGTATGCAAATTTGCGTAGTCTCTAAGGTTTATTTGTAATTCACAAATCAATGAAGAGGGGAGTGAAAATTGTAGTGGCTTGATGTGCAAGTTTCTGGATGGTGTCAAACAAAGTGGCATTCCACTGCTTCAGCTTGCACACTCTCCACAAAGTGCAGTCTGGCCATCTTTAGTGCCACACTTTTCACATTCTCGTGCTTTTGTTGTGCTCAAGTGTTGCATTCTTGTTGTTGTTCTTGTTGTTGTTCTTGTTGTTGTTCTTGTTCTTGTTCTTCTTCTCGTTCTCTCCTCCTCCTCCTCCTCCTCCTTCTGTTTTTTTGAGACAGGGTTTCTCTGTAGCTTTGGAGCCTGTCCTGGAATTAGCTCTTATAGACCAGGCTGGCCTTGGACTCACAAAGATTCGCCTCTCTCTGCCTCCCAATTGCTGGGGTTAAAGGTGTGTGTCATGATCACTTGGCTTGCATTGTGTGTCTAATTGTAGAAAGGCTATATGCTGTCTTGTGACAAAAGTGCACGTCTTAGCCACACTTTGCCGAGGCAGGATGATGGTGCAGATGACCACGTATTCCACGTCAGTGAATCAGAACATATTTTTAAATGAAGTCTCTTCAAACAATAGCACCCCTGAAACAGGCTTATGTATGGATGGTTTGATGGAAATATGACCAGAGACTCATGGAAACCTACTTGTGCATGGTCCCTAAAGAACCAGTACAGGCCCAAGTATCTCATGCATGTGTTGACTTCACAGAACCCACATGGCCAGGAACAACCCGTGTTGAGTGCATGTGTATTTTTGCAGGCCAAGGAGTCATCATACTCATCACATTCTCATGGTGGCTGCAGTCACTTTGTGGGTTCAAGAAGAGGCCTTTCCATCCTAATGGTCTTGGCATTGAAGCCTTAAAGAGAATGGCGCAAAGGCCTGAACACCTGCCATTTCCATCTTCCCCTTGACACATACGTGGAATGATTTCACCATTCCTGTCTTTGCAATTTACAGGTGTGGGTTGTGTCCCACGTTTTGAGTTTATTAGTCATGTGCTCATGAGCAAACTTGTTTTCACTTGTTTGTTCAGATGCCTCAGGGGTAATGAGGATAGCAGAGCACCTACCCCATACAGCTATCTTAAAGATCAGATTAGGTAATGGCCACAAAGGACCGTGTAATGTACCTGGGAACAGTCAAAATCATGGCTGTAGTAGACCCTCGACAGATAATTGTTACTTCCTTTGTTTTTCCCTTTCCTGGAGAATATGTGACCCATTTTCCTATTCCTGGGTGAGTTAGCAAGTTCATTACAGCCACACTCCTTCCTGCAATGATTAATGGCAAAAGTGAGACTGTCCCCAGTGTCTCTGGTTTTCTTTCTCCGGATCCCTGTGGCCTGTAGCTCTGCGGTAGGGATGGATGTCAGGAGCTCTATGGTCCTGTGGAAATTGGACTTCTACTCCCAGCTCTTTCCCAAGGATGGAGGGGAGACATTGTGCTTCTGCAATGTCCCAGGTGTGTAATGCCCACCGTTCTGATTCCCCAGAGTCCTCTTTACATCACTGTCAAGGGATCTCGGTGGATTTCACCTTCCTAATTTGAAAACCTGAACTCCCTTCTCCTTAAATACTTTTTCGACTAATCATTTCCCTTACCCTCTCAGAATTCCCCTGACTTATCTTAAATATGTAAAAGAATGTAAATAGGATGACAGGTCTTTGGAGGAATGAGGTGTTCTGTGCTAATGGATTTTCCAGGTGAAACCGGCACCATGCTGTGTTTGCTTTAATAATTGCACAGAAATGGCCATAAATTGTTGTAGACAATTTTTTGATTCCTTAGGAATATTTATATGAGGTGGATAATTTAAACGTTTCTTGATTAAGTATGACCAACTGCTATACTCTATGACAGGACATAGTGTTGGCCTCAGAACCTGCGAACACAAGGGAGTGAGCTGGCTCCGTGCAGTCATGGTTTCAGCTTTCTTGTTTCATGTTTTGGTTGTTGTTGATGTTAGAATTTTATTGTTAGATGATGCAAGCTGATGAAGAATGCCATTGTTGCTCACATTCTAGAATACAGCAAAACACTTTATTTGCACGTGCATACAATCTAGAGGATTTATGTGCACAGTTGCCTAATAAACATGTTGACATATTATACTAGTGATGAATACATTGCTTATGATACTATATACTTATATTTAGTATAAATATAAAATATTCTTGTACACTCAGCCATCCATATATATTTTACTCTTTCTCCTGTAAACTTTACCTCCAGGTGAGCTAATGTACTAGGTACTTTCATGTAATTGGCATGTGTATCTCCAGGATAAACTGAAGAATATCCCACATCACTGAGAATTACATATGCTATTACAGTTAAATGTTTCCTTGTAGAGCAGAGAATACATATCAATTCCTGTTTGGCTCTAAGCTTTTCTAGTTTGACTCCTGACTAGAGGTAACAGTTCCCCGAGCCTCACAGAATGACTTTATAATCTGTTGTCTGTAACATAATCTCACTCGATTCAAGAACAAGCAGAGTGTAAATAGACAGCACCAGAATTTATTGTCCCGTGTCTCTGCTCGCTTACAACCCAAGTCAAAGACTCGCTGCCCATTGATTTAGCTTGGTGCCAGCTAGGATGGCCAGTGAACCTTGCTGGTACTGCCAGGTTCTTGATTTGTTTCTTGAAGGGGCCCCAAAATGGCCACCTCTGTGTCACTTGAGAACTACACATTTGGTAAAACGGAGACAAAGAAAGGATGTGCTGTAAAATGGAATGACTGTCCTACTAGCAGAGATGGAATGCGAGAGAGGTTGCATTTGATGGGAAAACACAACCGGGGTGCTATTCTTCTACAGAGCCCCCTCAGCTGAGAGCCTGCATATAATGCATGGTAATGAAGGGGCCCAGTTTGGGAAAGTGGCTTTTAAAATGCAGCAGCAGAACGCTATTGAGAGTCTCTTAAGGAAAAAGGAAAATCTCATCAGGGACCCTTTCAAGCATCATTTTCTCCTGTTTAAATGATCCCGCGTGAACTTGCCGTTAGTCAGCTTGGCACAGAATTCACTATCCTTCGTTAATTTTGACCATTTGCAAAGGGAACGGAAGGGATGTTATTAGTGACTTGTGGGTTTTTGCAGGATTTACTCTAGGTATTTATGAAGCCCTTTGCCTCATGTTTGTTTTGTATGAAGTCGTGTGATCTAAGGGGTTTCAGGGCCCCCTGAAGTTTAACTTAGAAAATGTTCTCAAGCGATTACTGTGAAAACAGCAATGGATGCTGGGAGCCTGCCTCTTGTTCGTGGAAGCTTCATTGCCCTCTTTTCTCCTCTTGTGGGAAAATTTGGTTGGGGAATAAAGAACCCTATTCTCTTTGATTATCTGTTCATTTGTGTGCGTCTTTTCATCTGTTGGGTGAAGCTGGAGCCTTGTAATTGATGTTTCATAAATTCGTACTTTTACCCAACTATATTTGAGGCTGTACTAAAATGTTTACTGGTGGAGAAAACTCACACATAAACCTCACTTTTGATTTCTTTTCTTTGGGGGCAATAGCGCTTTACTCTTCTAGCAAACCCCCAGGACACAGTGCAATACTTTGAATTGCAGTGGTTGGAATGAGAAATTCTTATTGAGCTTTGGCAGAGGTGGGGTGTGAGGGGTGGGGGTGGGGTGTCCCAACCTATGCTTCGTGTTTGGTCTGGCCACATGTTCTAAATAAACCAGTTTTAAAAGACCACATTAAAAGCAGAAAACAGAAAAAGGAGATTTGTTCAGTGTGGCCACATTAGGAAGAGGGACACAAGGATCCGGTGAACTCTGCCCCACTCCCCAAGTTTGTCTGCAGGGGAGTCCTGAAGATATATTGAAGTTGAAATGTCGGGACAAAGATGCATACCTTAGCAGTCCCAGGCAAGGTGTGGTCCTGCCTACAACTGATTGTTGGCTGGCCTTCAAGTGCATCCTGTAAGATGGTCTAGCAAGTAGTTAGGACTCTGTGAAATCTCTTTTCAGCAGTCAAACTCCCCCCTCTGCCTGGGGCCTTTCCCTTCTCCCAGCATGAGATTTCTGAGGAAATTTCCCTTTCTTTGGGGTCCATTCTTTCAATAGACTTACTGGAGGAAGTGTAATGGAGGGGAACTTCTAAAGTTTAAAGCCTCGTGGGACTTCCAGGTTGCTTTGAGCTTTGGATGAGATGTGATCTCTCAGCTTCTTGATCCTGCCACCATGCCCACTATTTGCTTCCATGCCCCCTGCCCCCTGATGGTGGGCTCTTAGCCCTCTGTTACCATGAGCCAAGATGAGCTCCCCCTTCATTGAGTTTTCTTCGGTCATGGTGTTTTATCACAGCAATGGAAAGGTAACTGATGCAGTTAAAGTCTCCAAGCTTAGCCATGACTCAGTCATCCTATACAGCTACACCTTTTACACTATTTGGTTTCTGTCTCCTACCTCACACTCATCAACCTCATTCACTGGGCAACCACCACCCTATTATTTTTCCCTAGGAGCTCAAAGTTTCGTTTCAACACACAAGAGATCATGAAGTATGTTTCATGTATAATTTGTACCAGAACCATCCAATTGCTACAAACATGAACCTTATTCCGTTGTGTATGTATACCCAGTCTTCTTTATTCATTTAGATTGTCCGAATCTCATAGCTAGTGAGACTAATGTTACAATGACTCTTGCCATAGTTACTGCTCTGATGCTGTGAAGAGACACCATGACCAAGGCAACTTATAGAAGGCAACGTTTAATTGGGAGCTTGATTACATAGTCCATTATCATGGCAGCAGGCAGGCACGGTGTTGGAGAGAGCTAAATCCTGATCCACAGAAGGCACACACAGAAAGAGGGAGGGAGGCAGAGGAAGAGAGAGAGAGACAGAGACAGAGAGAGACACAGAGAGAGAGACAGAGAGAGAGACTTTGGTGTGCACTTTTGACACCTCGAAGCCTGTCTGTAGTAATACACCTCCTCCTCCTCCTTCAATAAGTCCACACTTTCCAATCATTTTCAAATACTACTACTAACTGGGAACCAAGCATCTGAGCCTATAAGGGCCATTCTCACTCAAAGCAACCAGATATGGAAAAGCAGACAGCTCTGTGAGCTGCTGATTTCATTTCCAACAGATTTGTATCAGAAGTGGAATTACTATTCATGGGGTTGCTGTAGTTTCAGTTCTTTGAGAAGAATCTATTTTCCCAAAATGGTTGTACCAACTCAGTCCTGGTAATAGCATACACGTTTCTGTTTTATAGATATCCTCACTAATTGTTCTGTCTTGACTTTTTGTTTAAAGCAGTTCTAAGAGGCATGGAATGGTAGCTTGAGGTAGTTGTGATTTGCATTTCTCTGATAATTATTCATAATCATTATGATAATTATTCATGATAGCATGTTAAGAAACCCTTCATATGCTTGTTGGAAATTTTGTGTGTTTCTGCTCTTTTTTGTTTTGTTTTTCTCTGTGTAACAGCCCCGGCTCCCCTGGAACTCACTTTGTAGATCAGGCTGGCAATAAACTGCAGAAATCCACCTGCCTCTGCCTCTTGGAGTGCTGGGATTAAAGGAATGTGCCACCACTGCCTGGCACCTTTCTCCATTTTTAGCCCCCCTCTCCAGGTATTCTGCCTTGCAGTGGTCAGCTAATATTGTAGCTTTATAAAAGAGACTTGAGGGCATCTTTTTGCCCCTTCTGCCAGGGGAGGACACATTTATCTGGAATAAGCTGTCCTAGTCACTGAATCTCTTGGCTCTTTGCTTCAACTTCCCAGTCCCCAGAACTGTGAGTAACGCATTTCCATTGCTGAAAAGTTATCTAGCCTAACCCACGATTTTACAGGCTCTTATACTGACCAAGCAAAGTTTATAGATACCACAAAGAATGTGAAAAAAGAAACAGTCTTTCACAACCTAACTATAGGTTATTCTAAGAGGATTTTTAACTAATTTCTTTAGTACTGATGCACATCTTGGTAGCTTACAAAGGGGAGAGGCTGGAGGGAAGTGAAGGTTTGATGGCATCATGTTACCTGACTGAGCCCTACAAAGCTGATCAAGTGACTGTATTCCTAACGAACTCTCACAGTCAGCTTGCCTTCGTGTGTCTTGTAACATATTAATTAAGATTACTTTGGTCATTTGTCTGATGCATAGGGACCCAATTGAGGTACTGAATTATGATTGTGCCTATCCATGTTTAGATACCATCTATCACAAGAGAAGCTAACATACTGCATAGAGAGTATTTGGGGTTTTAATCAACATTTTCTTTTCAATCATGCTATTTTGGAGCTAATGTTTCTATATCTACAAATATCACTATTTTAGCACAGATTGGGAATGAATACTGTTCTGTAATATTACCACAGGCTGAGTTAAAAGAGAAAACGCATGTGATAGAGCAGAGTTATTCTGTTTAGCTGGGTTTGTAGGGAAACGGAATGATATTCAGGCCTAAGGATCAGATCAAATTTGGAATGGAAATAAAATGTGAATCGACTTCACCACACAAAGGCCATGCAAGACAGAAAATGGTGCACACTCTCCTCCTATAGTGTTTTTCTGTGGACCCAAATGTGTCGAGAGCAGCTTGTAGAGTGAAATGAGCTTCATGGAGAACCCAAACATCACAGCTATTCCCGGGATATAGTTTGAGTTTAGTTGCTCTTCCTTCGCTTCTGTGTGTGCTGGGTGGTTGGGGTCTGTACGTTACCCTGAGTAGGGACCTTCAGTAAGTTCAGTTGTGCCCTTTGTCCTTCCTTTCTCTTTGTCCCCTTTCTTTTCCTTAGAGGGTTCCTTTCCTTAATATCATTGGAAAGTCTTTGTTCCAAGGAGTTAATATTGATGACATAACAAATCAGATAGAATGAATTGATATTTTAACATCACTAAATTAATATATGTGATATCATCATTGTTAGAGTAACAAACTCCAGGTCAAGAGAATGGAATCTTTGGCCTGGGGACCTAACATTCTAGTTGAGCGAAGTCACTCTAGGAAGGTAGGCACACATTAAGGCATGCTGAAGAGGGGTGGGAATTAGTCTTTTACTGTGATCTTGGGCTTTTCCTCTCCAGAATCCCCACTCCCACTGCAGGAACTTATTAGAGCTGAAATCATGTGGCTTCATAAGACTGCCTACTTTCCTGTCTTATTCAGAAAACTATATCGCCCCGCCCCCATCTCTTCTCTAAGCTTTCTTTAGCATGTTAGGCTTTCCCAGCTCTTTGGGTTTCTGTACTTTTTTTTTCTAAAGCTTCCTCCTTACCATGTGGCTGGTGTATTTCACCTCTATGTATGCTTAAATGGCATAGTCCCTTTTTTCCATTCTCCTCCTCCTCCTCCAGACATCGACCAAAGTTTTACAGTATTCCTACTCTGGGATTTTTCTTTTAAACTCAAATGAAATTGTCCTCAAGCTTTTGTTTGAGTCTGTTCTTAAATTCTTTTATTATTGAGACTGATAAGCCTAAGAGGGGACTCTGATTTCTCCTGTATCATCTGGTGACTATGATAAGACCCTCAAAATTCTGGTGACATCATTATTTTCAATGTCAGGAGCTTCCTTTGAAATGTATTTCATTCTGGGTTGATGCAAGGATCTCTGGTTTGTAGCTATGGTACAGTCTTTGCTGCAATAAATCTTGTATGAGTGGACTTCAAGAAAATAAAAACAAAATATTCGATCCTCTTTTTTTTGCTGTACACCAAAACAATACATATTGATCATGGAGACACCCACCTGAGCATTTGCTTCTCAAAGACAGTAACTGTAATTTGGTGTGCATTCTTTCATTCATACATATTCATGTGCAATTTACCCTCTGTAACAGTATGATGCTATAGTTAGATTAGATATCTTAGCCAATTAACAACCATTCAAAACATCTTTCCAAATTAGTAATACATATCCTCATAAGCATTTCTATCAGTAATATATCAAACCATGGTGTAAAAATATACTATTACAATTACTCAATACTGAATACTAATATTGATTTAAGATTTTTTTTACTATTGCCTCTTGCACACGCATCTTTGTGGCCAATGTCTGGAAATGCAACTGATGATGCCAGTTTCTACACTGTTCTACTGTGACTGCTGTACATTGCCAAATGCTTCCCTAAAAGGCAGGACTGAGCACACTTCCCTTCACATCAGGGGAGATTTCATTGCCCTGTAATGACTATTATCTGTTTTGATCTTTAAAGACTCCATTAGACAGACAGGGGAAAGAGGCCCTTCATTGCTTTTCTTCACATTCCTGTGCCTATCTGTTCTATAAAATAATCATGTTTCTTAGACAACTATCAAAGCAAAATGTAAACTTCCTTAGGTCAAAGAGAAAGTCCTCAAATGCATAAATATTATATCCACCATCCTTCTGAAATAGAATAAGCCCTAGAGAGGAATTTGAGATACTTTTGGCAGACTACCATGGGCTAATAGTAGCATATAACTTTATTAAGAATGTTCTTAAGTTTTACTTGAAAACCTCAACCTTTAGTTCTCAGAATGATTCTTCTAAGGTGACTCTGGCCAGACTGTAAGAAGTGACAGAAAGCAGCATGTCAGGACAGAAGCCAAGAGAATGTCGGAATGCTATACCTGGCAAGGCCACCAGTGGGGTCTAGCTAGGACAGTGGACCAGCCTTTGCTTAGCATGGGGCCACACAGTTGCTGGTTCCCTGAACAGCTTTCCTCTGTGTGGAGACTAAGCAAGTCCAAAATATGCTTGCTGCCATAATGCTTTCACTATATCGGATACCTCCCATCTATTGTGTGAACCAGCTTAATATGAAATCTCATAAAAGGAATTTAGGCTTGTCATCAGAAGCACAGTTTTCATTAGGAGGAACATAATGTTTAAAGAGACTTCTTAAGATGGGAAGTTTCTTTTCAGTAAATGTAAGGAAACAAAGATCAACGGTTCCCATCTGTGATTACAGACTGGGATCTCACATTATCTAGAGCGTTCCTTGGCTAAACAAGGCAGGGTTTAATGACTGGTCAGTTGGGTTCAAGAGAAAGACACCGCCCTGTTATTAAAAGGAGACTTTAATGACTGAGTTGCCATTGGGAATAAAACAGACTCCATAATAAAGCTCGCTCTCTGCACTGATCACGAGTTACCAGAGCTTGGCATCAGCGGTATTTCTCATCATTTAAAAATGAGAGTCAAGAGAAATACATTCACCAACCTTGTGACTGCATCGAGGGGATGAGACAGGTATATCTGACTCCTTGTAAACCACCCAGGAACAATCAGACTATCAGTGAGTGGGGGGGCTGGTGGTTCGTTTTTTTGATATTTAAAAGATCACCTCATAATTGATCCGTTGTGCTCCAAATAAACTGGGGGAGCTTTATAATATATATGTTATAAGAAAGCCAAGAACTGCAGCACGCTTAAGAGTTATGAAGACACGAACTATCATAATGATACCTCAGGTTCGCTTAAGAGTTATGAAGACACGAACTATTCATAATGCACACCGATACCCCAGGTTCACTGGAAATCATGAGGAAGAAATGAGGGGGACAGGGACAGCTCACCCTCACAGTGTGCTTGTGCGGCACCAACCCCTGCTTCACATGTCCGCTTGTTTGTTCTTTAACCACCCCCCGAAAGTTTCATAAGGTATTTTCTTTCACTGAAGAGAATGTTAAAGCACAAAAGAGTTAAAATAAATTGGCAGAAAGTCACACAGCTAGTTAGTGACAGGGATGTAATTCACATTTGGTCTCTGATTCTCCGTCTCAGGTGATAAGAGCACTGCCAACCGGCCTGGAAGAATGTGTCACCCCTCAGGGGTTCATTGTTGGCTCTTGCAGAAATGGTGACTGCGAACATTAGTGCAGAACTAAAAGCATTCCTAAGAATGACTGTTACAGCTTGGTATTCAGGGGAGATGCTGCATAGATTTCTGAAGAAAAATTTTAACATCTAAGTACTTGTGGGAGCTAAGTAGAAATAAGCCACTTTCTGGGGCTCAGTTTCCTCTCCTGTAAACATTTCTAAAGAGATGGATGCACAACAGAAAAAAGTCCTATAACTAATTTATGAAGCAAATGTGGGTATTGAGGTCTGGTCTTTCTATCCATGAAGACCTCATAGAAGGGACCACTGGTAGTACTGTTTGCCATACACAGGTTCACAGAAGAAAGATTTGAGCATATTGAGATATGTCCACATGGTCACTTTTCCTAAATCCCTCATCTGTGACCCAGAGAGCAGAGCGTCAACCTTGCATGGCAGCTCACACCTGTAATCTCAGCAAGAAGGAAGCTGACACCAGAGGGTTGCAAGGACTGGCCTGGGTGAAAGAAACAAAATCAATCACAAAGCATTTCAGATTAGATGTACTGGATGTCAGCTTTTTCTGGGTATTGGAGGAGGTACTGACCCAGGCAGTAGATCACACTTGGATCTGAAATTCTACTCTTCAGAGCAGTACGCAGTGATGGCTCACCACGCAGCAGGCTTGTACAGGCAAGCCCAACAATTAATTCTGGTCACCAGGATTTCCCATATTGCTGCTCCAATGTCAGATTTACTAGGTCAATGCTGATGAAGACAATAAACTTCTCCTTTCCCTCCTTGGCGCCCTTGCACTGTGACACTTCATCTAATCACAGAGACCTGAGTTATTGGTAACCATACACAAAACACAGCATCCTCACCAATCATGGTTTACCGCCGCACTGTGGAAACACCCAGGTTAGAAGGTAACTGTGGTGTATTGATTAACTGATGGAAGAAAGGTCAAGCTAATCTTTATCTTGCCTGAAAGACTTGAGTTCTACATGGAAAATGTGTTGAAATGGTTCCTGTAGAAAAAGATTAAAAAAATGGAACACTTCGTGCATAGGAAGTAGGAGAAATTCCGTTAAACTATCACTCAGATAAAGGTCAGTAAAGGAGCTCTCAGGCAAAGAAAATTGGGAAATACTATCTCTCCAACAGTCTGAGAGACTTCAAACACCAAAATGTTCAAGAGGTGCAAGTTATTTAGATTTCCTTTTATTTGTAGTAGAATCTATTGGAAACAACATCAGTGAAACAACCAGCAAAGGACCACAGATTAAGCAGTCACATTGCATAAGAGTCCCAGCCCCCGGGAGACCAGAAACAGAGTCCCAGTCCTTAGGAAATGGGAAGCCGGAAGCAGAGTTGTACTTTCCTGCTTGGGGGGGG
>LOJH01028796.1:0-17629 GCA_001685095.1 Ellobius talpinus | reverse complement strand
ACTTCCCACAGGGCAGGGAACCCTGACTGCTCTTAGGACTGGAGGGGGAGGGGGGGAGGGAAAGGGAAATGGGAGGAGGGGAGAAGGTGGAAATTTTTAATTAAAAAAAAACTCTCTAGCGGCTGACGTTCTGCTTCTCTGATCTTCAGCATTAACCCTTACATCTGAGTCTGGGTTTTTATTGTTAGCAACAATTAGAATTCATGCTGCAGGTGGATAGCGGGTGGGACAGACATAGAAAACACTGGTTGGCCCAGTCTGAGAGCAGAGCTGGGAGGAGGGTCCTTGACCTGTTGCACCCATGGTACCCCTAATCCATGTTAGTCAGACAGCCTGGGCATCCCTGGAGCTTGAGTCCTTGAGGGACCTGCTTGGTTCTGGTCCCACAGAAAATTTTGCTCACTACACATACGACAGACTGTTAATATGTAAAATATACAAAGAACTTACAAAACTAACCAAGAATTGGAACAGCCAAATCAATACATGGACAAATGAAATGAACAACCGTTTTCAAAAGATTAAAAAAAAACACACTCAATAAAGGGCTGGGGAGACTGCTCAGTAGATTAAACACTTGCTGCTAAGCACTGGGACTAGATTTAGGTCTCCAGAACGCTCAAACAAGCAGCGTAGGGATGGCAATCTGTAGCTGGAGGTTTCTCATCCCACCTGGTCCGGTCCCAAAGCGTCTTTTAAAATAGTCACTCAGAAATCAAAACTACACTAATTCTGCCTCAGCCCAGTCAGAAGGGCATACGTTATTTAAGGAGACAGCAAAAAAGATGCTGGAATGGACATGGGTGAAAAGGAACACTCATACACAGTAGGTGAGAATGTGTAAATCAGTATGGATGTCCCCCCACCCTTCCAAAAAGAATCTCAAGACAGATGTTCATTTGGTCCAGCTACCTATAAGTCCGGGATGTTTCCTGGAAAGACGGCAACCTAGCCCATCAAGGAATACTTGCACACTAATTAATGCTTACCACAGTACTATTCGTAACAGCTACTACAGACCAACCCAGGAGGTGTCTAACACCAAAGGAATGGATTAAGAAAATGTGGCACACATACACAATGGAATTTGTTTTTCACCCATAAAGAATGTCATGTCACTTGTAGGAAAATGGATGCAGCTGTAGATGACCATATTATGTGAATTACGCCACATTCATAAAGACAAATACCATGTTTTCTCTCATTTGTGGTTCTTAGATCTTTATAGTTATGTATGTTACACAAAGCAAAAACGGTCTAGGGGAACTAACTACAGGGAACTAACAAAATAGAGAAGAGAGGGTGGATAAGAAATATTAAAAACAAGTTTAGTGTGGCCAAAGAATCACTTGGTAAAATGCTGACAGCTGTGTATATCTAATAAGACAAGTGAGCCTCACCATTTCGAGAAAAGACAAGATCAAATAAATATAATCTAAATATGCTGTTGAGATTGTGGTTACAGTTGTACAGGCATTTCATTTGTATTTTAATAAATAAAACTTGCCTGAGGATCAGAGAGTAAAACAGTCCCACTGGTCAGCTTTACAGAACAGGCAGTGGTGACACACACCTTTAATTCCAGTGGTGCACGACTTTGATCCCAGCCCTAGAGAAGATTATAAAATGGGAGGAAACAGCTCTCAGACTCAGTCTCATTCTGGGATTCCTGGAGCTAGAAGGGCCATTTTGCACTGATGTAGAGGTAAGAGCCAGTGGCAGGCTGCTTTGCTTTTTGGATCTTCAGGTAGAACCCCAATCTTTCTCTGAGATTTTATTAATCATGCTTCAGTTGATGGTCAACTTTTGGGGCACGATTTACAAAAAAAGCTGTTTGCCTGAGGCTTTTACCCATCAGCCCAGGCCAGAGTTGGGATTGGAATTCCAGCTCTAGGAACTGGAACCATAACTTAGCCACATGAGATTGGGAGAAGCACTAACGCTCCCAGCTCCCACCAGCCCTGGCTTAGCTTCTTCTCCTGACATGCCTGTCCTTGTTGTCACCCCACAGAGCACCCACATGGCTTCCCACAGTCCTTCACAGCATCCTGTGGCTCCTGCAGTCCCGCAGCTTGTGCCCAGCCCTGTGTGCACATGGCTCCCACGTGGCTACTGCAGATTCCTGACTCCTGCAAACTGTATTCAAGTGCTGCACAGCTGTCCTGACAGGCATCTCTTTAACAAAATTCCATCCAGTTTGGTTTTGAATCTGCATAGAAAATCCACAGGTTTTTCTGGCCCACATAGTTACTACACCTTAAAAGTCTCAACTAAACCAGGACTTTAACAGAGGTAAGTTATCTGCTATATATATATATATTTGCAATTTGTAATCTACTCCTAAGATAATAACAGGTAATATTCCCATCCAACAATTGAATAGCCTTTTTGTTTCTAGTATCAATGGAATTCTAGGAAAGATAAATGACTTACTTGGGACTTATATCTTCTAAACCATAGCAGCTATCAGCTCGATAATTCATATCTTTAAAGAAATGGTTTGATAAGAGTCAAGAATGAGAAACTTTTAGAAATGACAGAGACTTTACAGACTAGTAATGAGAAGTTGGCTGAAAGGATTCATACTATTGAAAATGATAACCTTAACTTGACAGGCAAAATTTACTCCATGTCAATGGGTTAATGAAACCTTACAAAGTGGTACTGAGAGATTATCTGAAAGGATTCATACTGTTGAAATTGAAAATCAAAATCTGTTAAGAAATTATGACAAGCTAACATAAAAAACATCCCTCCTGGAAGGCAATCTACATGCCATCCAAATAATCTTGAAGGATGAGAAGATATCATTAATGGAAAAATTTGAAAACTTAGAATCGCATGTACAAAATGAGAACCAGAAATTAATTGATTTGATGAAATCATTAGGAATATTCACAAGTCAAGAGATTCAGACCTTATAAAAGACAGTGATAAAAAGATTTGAACTGACTGAGGAAATTGTCAGAACTGATAATCAAGGAGAGGAGGTACAGGCAAAAGACAATAGTAAAGATTTAGCATTGCCAGTATCTCTCAGAGTCAGAAATGACTTATCAAGAGTTTTAGCTACTTATCCTATTATTACCTCTGAAAAGCCAGCAATTAGTCAATACCCAAAAGGATATACAGAATGTAAATGGGAGCCTGTATGTATAAAAGATCTAAAAGATATTAAGCAAGCAGTAGTATCTCATGGCATGCATTCACCATATGTGAGGGATCTGGTAAACACATGGGCTTCAAGAAATAAGGTTACTCCACATGAATGACTTCAACTAGTCTCAGCTGTACTAGATCATGGTCCACACCTTCAGTGGAAGAGTTACTGGAGACAGGAAACTAAGGCCCTTGAACACTAAGGTACAATCAATAGCTTTTGAGGCCTCCCAATACGAAATTCTTGGTGAGGGCCCTTATGATGATCCGGATAGTCATGCTACATACAATAAACACATCTTGCCCCTATGCAGTACAGCACTGTTGAATGCATGGGACAAGATTCAAGAACTAGAAAAATGAATTGAATGAAATACTAAGGTTATACAAGGCCCAAGAGAACCCTTTAGTGACCTTTTTGCAAAGATTAAAGATATAGAAAGGGTAGCAGATCCAGAAGCTAAACGAGTACTCATTGAATCTCTGGCTTTCGAAAATGGTAACTTAGAATGCAAAAAGACACTTGGGCCCTTAAAAGTCAGATCAACACCAATGGACAAATGGATCCTACACACAGCCAATGTTGAGTCCTTTGACACTGAGGCTTGGGTAGGAGAAGTGATTTCCAAATGTATGAAAGACATCAAAACACCAAAAGCTTTAATTGCGGTAGAATAGGCCATCTGAGAAGGGATTGTAGACAGGTATTCCAAGAAATAATGTTTATTCTGGGAATCATCCAAATAGAAGGCCCCAAACTTCTGGATTATGTAAAAGATATGGCAAAGGCCTACAACAGACCAATGAGTGTAGAGAAAAAGGAGACAAATGAGGCAACCTATTATTATCATCAGGAAACTCCTATTCAGGATTTCAATGGGCAACTGCTTTGAGTTCAGAAAAGGCTGATTCAAAAATCACACATTACTGTAAGTTATGGTCACCATGGGTATACCTGCATAAATACAGTCAATGCTCCAGCATATGTTTCTATGAAAATGAAAGAGGTTTTTGCTTATTATAATATAAAGTATATTACAGGTATACCAAACATCCTACAGTCATGCAGTTATAGAAAGATCAAACTGAACTATAAAGGATATATTAAACAAATAGAAAGGGATGAAAAAGACATCCAGAAATAGATTGCATAATGCTTTATTAACCCTGAATTTGCTTAATGCTTAATTTCTTAATGAGAAAGGAGCAACAGCTGTAGAGAGACACTGGACAATAGAAAAAACTTCTGAATTAAATCAGCCTGTGTATTTCAAGGATGTTTTGACCTCAGAATGGAAATCAGGAGATGTGCTACGTTGGAGAAGGGTTTTGTTCTTGTTTCCACAGGAAAAGAAAAACTATGGATACCATCAAAACTAAT
Source organism: Ellobius talpinus (assembly GCA_001685095.1). Lineage (NCBI taxonomy): Eukaryota > Metazoa > Chordata > Mammalia > Rodentia > Cricetidae > Ellobius > Ellobius talpinus. Next base: position 13,089 of record LOJH01028796.1, on the reverse strand, counting down.
CAAGATTTGATTTAAAAAGGAGAAAGCTCTTGATAAACAGAAATGACAGCTCATCCACAGAGGTGACAATCCTATAGGTTATAAGGAAACTTCTTAAGGGTTGGGGCAAAATTCTGTTGTCTTTGCAGGAAATTACCCATCTCTGAAAAGCCGAGACACCTTGGACATCTAGATGCCTAAAGAAGAAAAGATAGTTATCCAGAAAGAGTCACCAAATAAAGAGAAATCTGGCTTATGATACCAATACACTCAGCAGGGCAAAATTTTACTACATAAACATACAAATCTTCCTACTTCTCAGGATATTGGTAGTTGCAACTCACTTAAAAAAATCAAAGCTGGCGTTGGAGTTGGATGGTGGCTCTCTTCTAAATCCAAGCATGGTGTTAAAAGAAAAATTCAGAGTTTCTGTCTCATGTCAGGAGCTGTCTGGTATGGGACAGAAAGAAGATAAAATCTAGGGACTAAAGTTATCAAAACTCTGCTTTCAAAATTCTTACTTCTTCCTATACATATTTTCATTTCTATAGTACCTTTCTTTTGAATATATGTCTATTGAAATTTAAACTTTCTGTTTTGATATAAATAATACTTATGCTTTCCACAGTGAACAATAAATTTCCCTACAGTAATCTTTGAAGTCTCCAGGAAGAAGATGGGGCCCCACAACAATGATTCCATCTGGTTCATTTAATGCCATTTAGCTGATAACATCATTTAAAGATTGGCTTTGGACTATGAACTGCTCAGAACAATTTTGAGGTGGCTAGCTGCGATGATCCAGCCTCACAGAATACTCTGGCCAGGATCTGAAATAAATCCTGCACTTTGCCATGGTTCACAGACTGAATGATACAGCTACCTCTCGAACTTGCAATCACATTAGTTATGTTTTCAAGGTCAAACAAAAATATATTTTAGATAAACAGGTCATCTTCAAACACTTCAGAGATCTACAGAATACGCTATTTAAGATGTTTTAATAACCTGGGTTCTTCTTTTTTATGACAGTGAGATATGTCTGCTCCTGGCAGCACCAATCTACTTGGAAAAGATATTGGGCATTGAAGAAACTCCACATGGAGTTTACTTTCTTTGTGGCAAAAGTAAAGCCACTGGGCAAAAAAATGCCCCTGCCTTGACTGCTGATGGTATGATGTCCTAATTGGACAAGCAGGACATAAAATATTCTGCTTCACAGAAAAGTCTGTCTGCTAGGCCTGTAGGCCCAAGATGGATGCCCTATTGTTGTAGAGGAATTTGGGGTGACTGTCCAGGCAGGCAGTCAGTTGTTTCTGTCATTTCTCACATTTTTTGGAAACCACTTGCTTGCACTTCCTGCTTAATCAGTTAATATTACTTCTTGGGTCTCTGAGGGATTTGAAGACTAGATATTTACAGTTACCTGATGCAGAAAGCAAGCTATGATGAAAACTAAATTAAGTACAAGACTTTGAACTCACCAAGATAGGGTAGATATGGAGTATTTTCTCTAAATTTGTCAAATGCAAATGGATTAGACATTATTGATGTATTTATTGCCTGTATATATTGTATATAGTCATTGTACTTACTGTATATAGTTTTCTTATATTAGTTATAGCTTTTTGGTTTTAGACAAAAAGGGGAAATGCAGTAGCATTTCATTTGCATTTTATAAATAAAACTTGCCTGAAGATCAGAGAATAAAACAGCCCCACTGGTCAGCCTTACGGACCAGGCAGTGGTAACACACACCTTTAATCCCAGAACTAGAGAGGATTATAAATGGAAGGAGACAGCTCTCAGTCTCAGTCTCATTCTGAGCTTCCTGAAGTCAGGATCTTCATTTCGGACTGAAGGAGAGGTAAGAGCCAGTGGTTGGCCACTTTGCTGTCACATCATTAGGTTGAATCACAACTTCTCTGAGCTTTTATTTATTATGCTTCATACAGTAACAAACCTGCTATCATTAAACTAAACAGAAAGACCTACTTCAGACCACTACACTACACATAGGAGCATATGGGGTGGCTTTGATTAGCTATTCAGAATACTTTTTAATTGTGCCACCACAGTTTTTCCAAGATTGTTAGGAAGAACCTAGATATTCCCAAACTCAACCATCTCTTCTTTACTTTTCACCCAATTCTGCTCTAGAAGGACCTCTAAGGACTCCCAGAAAGACGTCCTAAATGCTACTTTCTTCACTTATTAACCCAAGACGTACTGGGTAGAAAACGAGTTGCTTTTGCATAACTTAAAAGCACCCGGAATAGGCTGGTAAGATGGAGCAATGGGTAAAGACACTTGCTGCCACACCTGAGACCTGAGGTCCGTCTGCACATACTATACAGTGAGTAAAAAGAGAAAGAACCCCTAAAAGTTGCCCTCTGACCTCTACATGTGTGTCATGGAGCCCAAGTATCTGAACACAAAATAAATAAATGTAGTTTTTAAAAAGCCCAAGAGAGTTTTGTCTCCTGGCTTTTCTCAAAAGCAGCTAGGTAGGACACTGTGCTTGCTGGTATTCTATCACCTTGAAGCTTGTCTCTTCCTTCTGCTTTCTGCTACCAAGCGAGACCACTTTGAAGGGTCTACACACATGGTTTAAAACATGCCTTCACATTTCCTGACTTTCAGGGTGCAATTCTGACAGCTGCTTTGATGACCCATCATGAAATCAAGCCCAGGACCTCATTAGAGGATACCTTTCTCTCCTTTGTGGCCATCATCCAATCTGCCCTCAACCTGTCACCAGGTTCTGCTCACTTTTACTTCCACGTCTTAGCATTTGTCTAGGACATTTTTACAACAGTCAGCATGGTTCAAAGTCCTTTCATAATCTGATCTCCTAGACAACTCCATTTCCTGGGCACCTTGCACGGACCCTTTTGCTGGCCACGCCAACTTCTAAGTTTCTTACTGGACCAGGTTTTCCCACTGTGATTTTCTGTATCCTTCCTTCCATTGTTTGAGATGTTCTTTTCATTTATGTGAAGTAAACTATATTTTAAATTCATTATTCCTTCTCCCTGTTTATTCACAACACTAGATACACATAACACTGTAATTGTTTTCCAGATGTCCGACATGGGAGCAGGAAAAAATATTTTTACTAAGTCTCTCTTACAGTGAAAATGTAAGACAGAGAATATAAGCCACCATCAGAACGTTAGATATAATTTTAAAAATTGTTTAATGTGATTCCCACTACCTTGGAGGTTTACGTATGATATACAGAGGAAAACTATCAGAATGTCATAAAAATCACAGCCAATTTCCGTGTAAGTCAATTTCTGAGCTGAGGGGTGTGTGTGGGGATGTGTGTAAGTATTGCTTATCCATGAGGACATTTCAGGAAGCCAATGGCTGACGTCAGAATGTCTTCCTCCATTGCTTCACCACCTTATTATCTAAAACAAGGTTTGCATTCATTGTTATTGTATGTGCGCATGCATTGCCATAACACACATGAAATCAGACAGCAACTGTGAGGGAGTGGATTCTCGCCTTCTACCAGGTGGGTTCTGGAAACTGAACTCGTGTCATTAGGCTTAGGTGCAAGCCCCTTTCCCACTGAGCTACCCTGTCATACTTCCACATTAGTTTTTGAGACAGGGTCTCTCACTACAATACCGAGCTTTTTACAGGGCTGCTGGCAGCCTGATCTCAGGTCCTCATGTTTACACAGCAAGTCCTTTACCCACTTAGCCAGGTGGCCAGCCATCAGGTGAGTTTGTAAGGACAACAGCACATATTCTAACTACAAAAGAAGAAAGATCTACTCTGCAGGGAATATGTAAAAAACTGAAATGGGTAATCCATCATTTGACTGGATTGAGATGTGTCTATGAGACTAGAGAAGCACATCTCTCTGTGTATACGGGAGGACATTTCCAGATAGGACCTGAAATGACCATTCAGGGGTGGTCCCATCTGACAAAGTAGAGGCCTAAAGAGGACAAGGGGTGGGGGCCTGCTAGCAGAGGCAATCGCTCTGCCCCTTGACTTGCTTTCTGACACACATTTCCTGCCACTGTGTTTACTCTTACCGTGGATCCAGAACTCAACACCTATGTACAGACACTTCTGCCACTGTAAGCCAAAATGTTCCCTTCCTCCCTTAAGGCAGGAATGCTGTCAAAGCGACACAAAGATTGATTAAAACACAGCGAGAGCCCCTAATCTGGAATGGCAGCATTCTATACCAGGTGATTTCTTCCCCAGCAGCTGGCCAGGGCTATGACTGTCTGTATCAAAGTGGTAAAAGGCAAAGCTGGCATTGTCCAAGACATGAAGAAAATGAAGCAGAATGAAAGAACAGTTTACCCACACAGTACCTGACACAGGTAACATGTCATTCCTTCTGTAATAATGATTCTTAAATGTCTGAATTTTAAAATTCTTAAAATCGTGAGTTGAATCCAACTCTTTGTGCAGGGTTTTGCAATCAGTGCTTTTAGCAATACAGGTAGCTGGCGTCCTTCATCTCAATACAAGGGAGGCAGAAGAAGGCAGATTTCTGTGTGTTTAGGGTTAGCATGGTCTATTTAGTTACAGGTCAGCCAGAGCTACATAATAAATGCCCTATCTCAAAAGCAAGAAAACAACAAAAATCCAACCTCAATTGTCAGAGTGCTTGTCTAGCATGCAGGAGGCCCTGGGTTTGATCCCCAGAACTGCAGAAACAGGGTATGGTAGCGACATGCTTATAATCCCATCCCTCTAGAAGTGGAGGCACAGGAACGGAAAGCTCAAAGTCACCTTTGGCTACATAACATGTTCTAGGCCAGCCTGGGACACATGAGACCTTGCCTAAAAAACAAAACAAATGAAATGAATTATCTTCAGTAGAACATAGTGACACACAGCTGTAATCTCAGCAAACTAGAAGCTAAGGCAGGAAGGTAGAGAATCTAAGTCCAGCCTGGGCTAGATAGCAGAGTTCCAGTCAGCAAAGGCTATATACTGAGAATTGTTTCAATAAACAATAAATAAATATTACTTATCTGTTAAGACAACCAATTTCTCTAAGGTAATTACCAACTATTATATTGTGGTACACAATTAGTGGTATATAAAAAGAACGGTATCCATGCCCTTGAGTATTTAAAATTAAAGAAATGAAAAAGGAACACAAAATAATGAATACATACTGACATATACTTGAATAGAGTAATATATAAATTGTTACAGGAGAGAGTAATAAGAATCAAGTAAATGAGCTACCTTTATTGATGTCACTATAATTATGTAATTATTTCTCACTGAACTCAAAGAAATTATCATACTTTAGAAAATCTCTAATTTTTTTCTCGGTGCCTAGAGCCTTGCATATACTAGCAAGCTCACTAAGGATTCTGAAGTCAAGAACAGAAGTTTCACTGAATTACTAGTCATTAGCTTACCCAGGCACTAACTTTTCTAGATTGCATTACAGCGATCAGGTCTTAGATCACATTTTTCAAGTGCAAACATATGCAAAAATATTCTTAAAGCCTTCAGAAATCACTGTAGAAAACTGCCTTGCTTTTATCCTCTCCTTCCCACATATACACAGCACAAAGAAAAGATAATCACTCCATGAGTAACTTATTATGAGTCAAAGGAAAATATTCTGTTTGCTCCTTTAGTATAATGGAAAGATATGGAACATTCAACTATGGGAAGAGAAAATTACAAGCATCTAAAATAAATTCACCTCAAAGTACACTGTGTGCTAAAATCTAGATACTGAATCCATATGTTCCCACTTAAAAAAAAATCACCCTGCCTTTTGGAACTTCATTTTGGGATTTAACAGTAAGTACTGAAAAGTAGGTCAGGATAATTCTCAGTAAAAATCAATTACAGATTGTTTTGTATATAAAATTATCACTCTCATGGCATTCTTCACTCACAATTATTCCAAAACACATCAATTATACCACATAATCCATTTTCATATTTCAATAGAAATGCATATTCTGCTTGTAATAGTTAATCTTTTTGTCAATTTGGCTTACTGGCAGTTTCCAAGTATTTGGTCAAACATTATTCTGGATGTTTCCAGGATGGTGCTCTTGGGTAACATTAATATTTAAATCGGTGTGTGTTGAGTAAAACCCATTTACCCTCTACAATGTAAGTATGCTCCATATTATCAACTGAAGACACAAAGAGAGAAGACGACAATGGCCCTAACAAGACAGATTTTTGTTAGCTGCTTTCACACCTGGACTGTAACAGGAGCTCCTCCTTGGGTCTCTAACCCCTGGCACACTCTGCCAACTGAAATTTGCCAGGCTTTATAACTGCACACGTCAATTCCTGCCCTTGTGAACTTAATATGCTCCTGGAAAAGAGAACACCTTTATCCTTCCAACATGTATTTTCAAATAAGAATGCAAGTGTGTCACAGATATACTGGGAACACACGCTGCCACCTTTTATACCAATATCCTAGTATTCCAACAGAGGAAACTAGGGATGAGGTAGTGATTCCCCAACACAGAAGTCTGACTAGAAAAAAAATGAATATTTATACACTCACCCAAGAGCTAGAAACAGGACAAATGAATAGAAACTGTAAGGAAGATTAGGGGTCAATAAAAAATGTTTTAAAAGCAGGCACAGTGGCACAGAATGATAAAAGCAGGATGAGCAGAGATTCGAGGCCAGTCTCAGTCCAAAGAAGAGAGCCTGTTTCAACAAACAAACAACAGAAAAGGGGGTTTTACTATTAGGGCTGTTAAAAACAAGCAGAACCCCTCATAAAAACAAAGGTTAGGGGTGTAAGGGATCTAGCAAGATGGCTCAGGTGAAGGCATTTGCTGCTGTCTTAGTTAGGGTTTCTACGGCCACAATGAAACACCAAGACCAAAAAGAAAGTTGGGGAAGAAGGAGTTTTAATAAACCTAGTGATTATGCTTCAGCATTGCTATTCATCATTAAAGGAAGTCAGGACAGAAACTTAATAGGGTAGCATCCTGGAGGCAGGAGCTGATGCAGAGGCCATGGAGGGGGAGCTGTTTACTTGCCTGGCCCACTCAACCCACCTTCTGGTAGAACCCAGGACCAACTGCCCAGCGATGGTGCCACCCACCATAGACTGGGCCCTCGCCCACTGATCCCTAATTGAGAAAATACCTGACAACTGGATCTCATCAAGGCATTTCCTCAACTGAGGCTTCTTCCTCTCTGATGACGGCAGCTGGTGTCAAGTTGACGCACAAGGACAGGCAGTGCAGGTGCTAAGCTTGACAACCCGAATTCAACAGCTGGGCCTCACACCGTGGAAGAAGTGGCTCATACAAGTTGTTCGTTCATCTCCACACACATGGTGTGGCACTTGTGTGAGCACATACAATAAATTAAATCTAACTGAAAAGTTTCCAGTGATGCTTTTCATAAAGGCTATTTGCTGCTGATAAGACTTCTGGAGGGGATTACTAACAAGAGACTAGGTTAGTGAGCTATTTCAAAATGGTAAAATTAGATAACAATGAGGTGAGGCCAGTGCCCAAAGACAGCTGGCAGTATTTCATGGGAGACGAAAGGCCGTGTGCCATACCTTGGCTGTTTTCTTTCTGTAGTGATGGGGACTGATCCCAGGGCTTCACACATGTAGGCAAGCATTCTACCACAGGTAAATCCGCACCCCTGCTCCCCAAACTGTAGTAAGATCACGTTTCTCCTAAGCGCTCTTTTCTTTCTGTTATTTACCATTATGCGTTATTCCCTCTGCCACTCTGTCTTCTAACGGATTTTCCTCTCCATCCCAACTTCAAGCCTCCTTGCTTTGTGTGTGCTCTTAAGTGTAGTTACACACACAGAAGCCTCTTAACATGGGGTGCCATCCACAGGTTTACTTTTGTGTTTGTAGCAGGGTCTCTCACAGCTTTGGAGCTAGACAAACAGGCTGGACGGGTTAGCCAGCAGGCCCAGGAGGAGGGACAGTCTCCACCTCCCCAGGGTCAGGATTACAAGCACATGCTACCTCTGGCTTTTTACTTGTTTGCTTGTTAATACTCAAATGAGGGAAATTATTTAGAAAAAAATGTTTTACATAAAGGGTCTCTCCATGCAACTGGACCATCATACATATGCTTTCCTATGATTTTCTTTAGATATATCTCTAAGTTCTCATACATTAAAAATAATGAGTTATGTCTTCCCCATATGAAAATATTTTATCTTCATTTTATATGAAAGAGTAGTAATAAATATATATTCATTAAAAACTTTTATGGACTTTAATGAAATCTCATAATTTTTTTCTTCAAAAGCCTATTTCAATACTTTCCTATTCCTCTAGACAGTATGTCAGTATCTTATTCATGGATAACAGATTGTGAGAACATTTAGTATTTCCTTTGACTCATCTGTGGCAGCCTCCTTTTCTATCTACTGAAAAGATAACTACATTTAAATCTTGTGACTGTAAGTGTGACCCACAGATTTGCACATCAGCATTCTTCTAACGCTCATTAGAAATGCAAATCGTAGGCTCCAGCCTGAGAAATCCTAAATCCGAATCCTTGCAGCCAGAGGTCCTGGTACTGTGTGTTAACAAGATCTCCAAATAATTATGCATGTGAAAACCTTCAGGCAGTACCTGTCCATCTGGGACACTGACTCCTGTATTGTTTTTCTGCTGCTATGATAAAAAAAAAACACACCACTGCCAACAGCTACTTAAGGAATACAGTTTATCTGGGCTTCCGGTTCCTGAGGGATGTGAAGATGAGGAATGACAGCAAGAGGCAGGCTTGGTGGCGGGAGCAAGAAACTAAGAGATCCCATCTTCAATCATAAGCAAGAGCATAGTGTGTGACCTGGGAAAGTGATGAATTCTCCAAGCCCCACCGCCTCCCCACACAGCACCACCAACTCAGAGCCAACCGTTCAAAGACCTGTGCCCAGGAGGGACAACCTCACGTAAACCACCACAATGAAAATGCTATGCAAGCCGCCTGTGTAACTTCCAATTTTCAAGCAGGCAAGTAAGCTTAATAGATATTTATATTAACTGCTTCATTATGAAATCAAAACAAAATTAAGCAAATTTATTTTATAACTAAGTACTTGAAATGAGAGCTAACTTCTTCATTAGGTGTCCTTTCAAATGCCTGATAACCAGATGAGACTTATAAAGCAAAGGTCTTGAACCACATTATTAAAAAGCAATGCATCTCCAGAAGAAAAAAAGGAGCCCTAAGACAACTGAGCAAAGCTCCTATGAGCTGACAGAGCTGTGCACCAGGGCCTCTGCGTATATATTATAGCTTTCAGGTAGCAGTGAATGTGTAAACGAGTGGTCTCTGACACAAGTGCCTCCTCTTGGGGCTCTTTTCTTTTTCTGTTGGCTTGACTTGTCCAACTCTGACATGATGGTTCTTGTTTTCCTCTTACTATATTTTATTTTGTAACGTTTTATTGTTATCTCTTTTCTAATGAGAGACAGAAAGGGAGTGGATCCAGATGTGAGACAAGGTGAGCAACTGAGAGGAGTAGAGGGAGGGGAAACTGAATTCAGATTACACTGTATGAGAAAAAAAAATCTATGGTTAATATGGGGGGAATCCATGAAACAAAAGCATTTATATGTATATTTTGAGAGTTATTTAGAATATAAGACATTAAAAATTAGTTCACTCTGTTACACAAAGCAACTACATCTAGTGCTGTGTAACATAATTAAAAGAGAAAACTCAAAGGCTGAAGACTTAATTGTTAAACTGAACTAATAACAAGTCAAATTATTTCCCATTGCCTTTCACTCTTTTATGATTATTCACTTTTGATATGACAGTTGATTTTTCTTCAACAGCAGCAAGAAGTATAACTCCACCAGAGAGTAAACATGCCTCAATTATAGCATTTCTGATGACAAATTAGAATTTAACACTTACCTATCAGTTTCCATTATCAAATGATCAGCTTCAATCCTTTTACGGGGAGAGTATTTATTTAGACTGCCTCAAACATTGTGCTAAGTGAGACTTGAAAATGGGGAGCTATGTATTTATATATTCACTCCATAAAAGCATAATATGACAGTATAAAATGTTCTAAATCTAACTTTAAATTATGTATTAAACATTTGACCATAGCATTGTAACAAGAAATGAACTCATCTGCATTTGAATCATTTCCAGATATTATAATGGGTTCACCTACACTGAGTAAGTGGACTGCTTTTGATTCTAGACATGAATAATTAATATGCAGGACGGACCATGACATTCTGCACAATAATAAATGGAATAAGAAAAAGGAAATAGACTTTCACTCTGAGTAAGTTAGCTTTCTTGAGAGAATTACACACTGTTTTCAAGTGGCAATGAATATGATTAAATACTATTCTATTTTGAAAAATAAATCTAACTAAAGATCTTCCACATTATATGGCCCAGCACATAAATACTAGCCTAGAGATTTGCACTCAACCCTTAGATTATTAAAAATATGAGATATTCAATGGAATTTTTGGAGGTTCCTTATCTCATAATGTCATGTAGGGCTCTTTTTGTTTTCTTTAAATTTTAGCTTATTATTTTTTTAATTTTTTTCTTCTCTCTTTTACCCTACAGGTCTTTGTGTATATACTATGGCTTGCAGTTTAGCATTTTATGGGATTTAATTTATGGGATTCCTAAGTGTGCAAACAAGTGGATCTGTGTTTCTTTTGCCTTCTCAGGCTCTTTTTCTGTTTGTTTTTGTCTAATTCTGAAGTGTTAGTTTTTGTTTCATTATATTTTATTACCCCATAGAAGTCTGTTTTCTAATGAGAGGAAGGGGTGGATCCAGGTGGCAGGGGAGACAGAAGGAGCTGGAAGAAGTAGAATAAGGGGAAACCTTAATGAGAATATATTATATAAGAAAAAAATCTATTTTCAGTAAGAGGGAAAATATGAACGATTCATCTTTCCGATTTATGAAGAGTAAAATGACCACATCCACACTGCAGTTGACTTCCTATGCGCTTACTTAGCACACACACGGGCCTGGTTCAGTCCCTTAACTTTACACGGCAAGCATGACAGTGACGTCTGGGATCTAGCATGTGGGAGACAGTCCAATCAGATGCTAAAGAGTTATTCTTGTCTACATGGCAAGTTTGAGGCCAACCCTGAACACATCCTATCTCAAAACGAAGGGAAAAAGAGTACGGCATAATAATGCTTTTGAACTTAGCAGTTTCATCGAGATCTTACTTTACAGCCAGCCAAATAATTATATCTTCTATTCAGTTAGAAAATATGGATCTGATCTGAGTATCTATGAGATAAAATCACCCAATAAAAGTGTGTTCCTGCAATCTTTATTTTAGATGTTTCCCATTCTTGGTTTTCGATCATTGACTTACTTTGAATACTCCAGGTAAAGTGCTAACTTCCTTTCTTTTTCTCTGGAGAAAGGGTCTGGGTATATAGTCCAGTCTGGCTTCCCACTAGGTTTCCCTGCCTGATTCCTGGCAGCTAGGATTAGCTATATACTGCCATTCCCAACTCCAAAAGCCCATTCCTTACTGTACTCCATCTTCAGTGTTTCTATTATTTTTCCCACTTCAACAATCTTATACTTGGTGATAATATTCAGACATTCATCACGCAACACAAGTAAAATCAAATAAATAACAAGGAAAATGGAGTAGTTTTGCTTTTATTGACTTTGCATGAAACATACAATTATGATGAGACATTTCCTTATTTTATTGAATGAAAAATCTAGAGCTTTGTGTTAATTAATGCTCATACCAAATTGTTTCCAGAATAATTTAATTACTTATTTTTCTAACTAGATTAAGAGCAAATGTTAAAAATTTTAAATAATTTTATATTAACCTATGATTTCTTTTCATATTTATAAAAGCTTAAAATACCAAAACTCACATGTCATTACAAATTCACTATGAAAATCTAGGTAAGATGGCATTTATTTACTCTCTCTCTCGCTATGCTATTGTTACATTTTTTAATTGTTTTTATTGAGCTATACATTTTTCTCCACTCCCTTCTCTCTTGACCCCCTCACTCTTGATTTACTCAGGAGATATTGTTTTTTCAGATTCATGCATGTTTCTCTTAGGGTCCCTTTGTTGTCTAGTTTCTCTGCAGTTGTGGCCTGTAGGCTGGCTTTTCTTTGCTTTCTATCTAAAACCCACCTATGAGTGAGTACATATTGTGTTTGTCTTTCTGGGTCTGGGTTACCTCACTTAGGATAGTTTTCTCTAGATCTATCAATTTGCCTACAAATTTCAAGATGTCACTTTTTTTTAAACCACTGAGTAGTACTCCAGAGTGTGCAAATGTACCACACAGGTTGTTTCCAGGTTTTGACTATTATAAATAATGCTGCTATGGACATAGCTGAGCAAATGAAAATGACATTTTTAAAGAAAAATATAAGCAATCAAGTTTATGTTTTCAATGTTGAATAATACAAACATGTAGTTAATTCATAGTCAGAGGTTTATTTTAAAGGTTTCATGACTACAGTTATGAAAATATTTTTAACTTGGCCATTTAAATGCTGAAGAACTAAAAATATTTTTATGATGTTATTCATGTGTGTGCACACACTCAAGCATGAACAACGTGCTGGAGCTGATTTTCTCTCTACCATGCAGTCCTGGAGATGGAGCTCCAGACATAACACTTGGCAGCAAGCACTTACCTGCTGAGTCACCTCGCCAGCCTCATAAAGAATTTTCTGGTAGTAAAATTAATCCTTTATTGAATGTAGTTTTGAAGACTTTGGTAGGTACACTTTACTATTTGGAGAAATTTCCTATGCTTGCCAGGTCACTTAATGAACATCTAAACTCATGATGAGATCAATCTTAGTCTTTACTGATTTAGGTCAGCATTTACTTTTGAATAAAGGAATGCAAATTATGTGAACCCTACTAAACATTTAGTATAAATGTTCTACCTTTTTTTCTTAAGAAAAAGTACCCCTAGATACAAATCGTAAAACTCTTACTATTTGCTGATGATATGGCAGTCTACATAAGCAACCCCAAAAATTCTACCGAGGAACTAATACAACTCATAAACACTTTCAGTTATGTAGCAGGATACAAGATTAACTCAAAAAAAATCAGTATCCCTCCTGTACACA
>LOJH01028795.1:13035-31725 GCA_001685095.1 Ellobius talpinus | reverse complement strand
TGAAATGTTTCCCCTCATAGTGGACTCTTAAGCACGTTCTCCGCGTATGCGGCGGGCTAGCTGGATATCTTTTGGCATAATTGTTACACGTTTGGCATGGATAGCACACAGGTTGGTATCTTCAAAAAGGCCAACCAGATAGGCCTCACTTGCCTCCTGCAAAGCACCAATAGCTGCACTCTGGGAGCGCAGGTCTGTTTTAAAGTCCTTAGCAATTTCTTGCACCAGACGCTGGAAGGGGGTCTGCTAATCAGAAGTTCAGTGGATTTCTGATAGCGTCTGATTTCAGGGAGTGCCACAGTACCAGGCCTGTAACAATAAGGTTTCTTCACCCCTCCAGTAGAGGGCGCACTCTTACGAGCAGCTTTTTGTAGCCAGTTCCTTCCTGGGTGTTTTACCACTGGTGGATTTACTGGCAGTCTGCTTTGTACGAGCCATGGTATGGGGCACTTCCTTACTTACCCTCCCCCCTTCTCCTTAGACTGGAGCTCAGCAAGCGAAAGGCCGCGCGGCAATGGCTGCAAACACGCTGTTTTGGTTTTATGTTGAGGCAGTGTGTCTCAGTGTAGATTAGGTTAGTCTTGGACTTGTCATCCTCGTGCCTCAGCCTCCCAAGTGCTGAGATGAGAACTGTGCCACCATGCCTAGACAGTGTTCTTTGATGAACAAAAGTGTTTCATATTGAAGGAGTCTAATGCATTTAATATTTTTGTTTTATTCTTTTGATGTCACATCCAAGAAATCATCATGCCAAGTTCAAGCAATGATCTATAGTTATGGTTAAGACTCAGGCAATCACGGTGAGACTTCTGTTTAGAATCAGGATGGAAAGATAAAGAAAGCCCCATTCTTCTAGGCAGGTACTTGGGGGAGAAAAGACAACACTCACATATAGCAGTGAACTCCATGAATTTCAATACCATCTTGCCTACCTGCCAAGTAGGCTATGCTCACCATACCAAAAGATAGCAATCTGAAAAGATTTTAGCATGTATATGATTAAAACTTCAAATAAGTAAAGCAAAAAGTCCAAATGCATAGAAAATAAGAACAAGAATACAATTAAGAAAAAGGAACATATAAAAATGTTATAAGTTAAATCATTATACAAATATATAAAGGCTCCTGAACTGAGTGTTTTCACCACCAGTTCACGACCCAGCTCCAATGATAAGGAGAGAACTTCTTCCTTCCCACTGAGCCTCAGGAAGACCTGAGTGACCTCTCAAGGACCTTATTGTCCTGCCCAGTACCGGTAAGAGAAGTGATGAGAAGAGGACCACACCCAAGGAGTAACTGTGGTCAAGCATCCTTCCATCCTGACTCTTTTAATCTCATAAGCCTCTGCCTATCACCACTGAGAGGTTCCTGGGTGGCCTCAGTCAAGCAGGAATGTTGGGAGGGAGAGGCAAGTCTGCACTGGTTGGGAAGGGCTTTTTGAATGACCTCAGCAGCCTGGGAACACAGCCAGCTTGGGGAGAAAGGAACCTCAGCTGGCCTGTACCGCCTCCTCAGTTGGGAACAAAACCAAAGATGAGAAATGTCCCTGTTCCAGAGTCACTGCCTTTCCCTGCAGCAGCTTAGAGTCAGCACTGTCATGACACCTCACCTAGAAGTCACCATGGTTTCTAGCAAGAATGCAGAAAAACAAACAGAAAGGACAAGGCCTCAGGAATGTTGCAAGTCCACGAGCTGATTAATTTTTAGCAGAGGAAGAACCCCAGTCAGAACCCTGGGAAAGGTTAAATTAACACAGCCTCGGCAGCAGAGGTTGCAGGCTTCCCCTTCTCACCCTTTCTCCTGGAAGAAGAATGCAGCATGGGGATGAGAAAGATAAAACCAGGAGTTAGGACTTTCCCCAAGTCTCAGAGCAAAGTAAGAGGGAAGGTAAAGTCAATCTGACTCTAAAGCTTGACCGTGTCCAAGGAGCTCTTCCCTGCTCTCTTCTCTCGTTGCCCCAACCCCACATGTTCTCCTGTGTTTCCTCGGGGTTTGTTGTTGCAGTTTGTTATGTTTGGTTTGTTTTCTTTAAGAGCCCTCCTCCCACCCTGATCAAACAGCAATGCCTCTGCCCTAAATTCGTTCAGCATGGTCTGTGGAGCACATCAGAGCTCTCGGACCTGCTGCCTTGGTCCTTAAGCAGTAGACCCAGATCTCTGTGGAATGCATCAAAGCTCACCACCTTGTTGCTTTGGTCCTTCTGCAGTAGACCAGATCTCTGGGTCTAGGTGAGGCCTGAGGTACTGCATTTCTGTCAGCTATGAGGCAGTGGTGAGCATTCTGCTGCCTGTCATGGACCACACTTGTTGAAGCCAAGATGCAGTAGATAGTTACACAATATCCTTCTACCAAGTGTATTTACCAAAAGACAATAATTATCTCTGAAGACCCTTTTTGCTCTTGATATTTCTATACTGTACATTTTTACCTAATGAAGCTTCACCCCCTCTCATGTGTATGTGTGTATGTATGTGTGTGTATTGTGTGTATGTGCATTCTCTCATGTGTGTACACAAGGATGTTGGAGGGACATGCTATACATGCACACGTGGAAGCCAGAGATTAATGCCAGGTGTCTTCCTCTATTGCTCTTCACTTTATTTTTTGGGACAGGGTCACTCACTGAAACAGGAGCTCTCTGATTGGATAGATCAGCAAGCCATCAGCCAGCTGCCTTATACATGGTTTTCTTTTTCTTTTCTTCCTTTTTTGCTGTTGTTTGTTTATTGTCTGTCTTCCCTCTCAGATTGAGTTCTATAAGACAAACATTGTATCTTTATATTTTAGCCATTATGTTTTGTAGTTGCAGGCATATAGCCGGCACTCAGTCAGTATGTGAATAAATGTGCCTCCCCAAAGTGAGGTGATCAAATAAGTCTGTTTCTCAGTATACACAGAACTATTGGTTCCAAGATCCTTAAGGGCAAAATCCAAAGATGTTCGAGAATGGCACAGAGCAGTATTTGCATATTATCTATGCAAGTCCCTTCAGATTTTTAGATCGACTATAGATTACTCATAATATACAATGCGATATAAAGGCTATGCAAGCCAATGTTTCCCTGTGTTCTTCAGAGAATAGTGATGTGTTCATGTTCAACACTGATGAAGACTTTAAACTTTTCTTGCGTATTTACCATGTATGGTTAGTTGAGTATGTACCTGCAAAACTCATGGCTCAGAAGGTCAACTTTATTGCTTATTATCCTCAAATTGATGATAGAGAAACAGAAGTTAGGTGGCTTTTCCTAAGTTACAGAGCTAATGAAAGGGAGTTTCTGAACTCTGAACTCGAATCTCAAATGTTTAATCTTCTATTCTACAACATTTACTGCTCCATTGAGTATTAGTGAGAAAAAATATTTTGTGCTTGTTGGGTCAAGGCGACGGACAGATGTCTCATAATGAGAAACCACTTTATCCTTAGCAGACCTTGACAAAGCTCAGGCCCGTGCAACCACTGCTACCTGTAGAAAATGATGGAGCTAAGAACATGAACATCTTTTAAAGTATGTCAGGCATTAACTTATTTGCTTGTTAGACTATGTCATATATTTTAGGAAGGGAAATGGGGAAAGAGAGAGAGGGAAGGAAGGAGGGAGGGCAATACGGAGGGAGGGAGACAGCAGCACCCAAACTGAAACAGAATGCAGTCTATAGGGAGAATCCATACATCCACTCCTGATCTCCTCGGATGCCGACTGGACTTGTGTGGTCCACTGAGAGACCACACTATCGTCTATGACAAACCTTCATCCCCCAGGGATCTTCCAGCACCGAGGAAACAAAGTTGTGCGCAGCTGGTGACAAGGGGCAGGAACCAAGGAGCCGCACCCAACTCTAGGCTAGGGAAGTCTGTGGAGCTTCAGGGGAAATACATGTCTTCTGGCCAGAGCCCCAAGACTATGTACTCCTCCAGCCAGGCCTCAGTTGGTGTGTCAGCCTTTGGCTCCCTTTACCGCCTTCCTCTAATGCAAGGAACTCATCTCCTTCCCTGGAGCTCCCAGCTCAGTGTCGGCACCCAACTCCCAGCCATGCACATACACAGATGGCCAAGCCTGTCATCCTGCCCCATCCCAGCCATGAAGTGTGTGCCAGGAGCCAGGGTTTTCCCCAGGGAAGCAGTTCTGTTAGAGGTGACAGTTGAGAAAGTCCCAGTCTACACTGCTATGATTGGATTTAAGGCCCACTCTATGAGATGGAACCCATGCCTGACACCGCTAGGGTGGCCGAGAACCTGAGACTAGATAGGCCAAGGATCTTTAGAAAAACCAAGTACTATTGCTCTGATAAAGGAACATACAATGAGATGACTCCTAGTGACATTCTGATGTACTCAGAGCAGCGTCTCACTCAGCCGTCACCAGAGAAGCTTCTTCCTGCAGTAGATAGGAATTAGCACGGAGACCCAGAACTGAGAAATGTGCACACACTGAGAGACTTTGGAGCTCTTGGTACTAAATAAAATGTCTTCATCAAACCCCTTCCCTCAGGATTCAGCAAGTTTTACAGGGGGAAAGGAAGAGGAGGGAACGGAGGAGGGAGCGGAGGAGGGGAGAGGAGGAAAGACTGTAAGCCCTAGAGGGGATGATTCCAAGGAAACAGTGCTCTCCAGGCACAGTAAGATTGACATATGTATGAACTCACAGAGAATTGTGGCAACAAGCCCAGAGCCTATACGGGTTGAAGTCAGGAGTCCAAACACTGAGAGGGGGAAGTGGGCATAGGCACCCACCCCCAATCAAGAACTGTCTATGAATGAGACCACTTGCAAAGGAAAACTTTGTTTTCTCCAATGGAGTCTCACTGGGTCTGTTAGCCAAATTTTTAGGATGGGCCCCATGTCCAGAACAACTGATCAGCAAAAATCAAACTCAGTAATATTTTTGTAGACTTTTTGTGTGGGTGGTTTTTGTTGTTGTTGTTTTGTTTTGTTTTTGGTCTTATTGGTCTTTTGTTTATATAGTTTGGTTTCTATTTTTGTATTTTTGTTTTATATTTTTGTGTTTGCTTTATAGAGAAAGAGAAAGGGCATGGAGTTGTGAGAGCGGGAAGGCAGGAGGATCTGGAGAAGCTGGGGGAGGGGAAGTGTGATTGGAATACAATATATGAAAATACTTTCTTCAATATAAAAGCAAATCGAACTCAGTGGGCTATTATTTCTAATGAAAATTATAAAAATAAGGACATGAAGTTGAGAGGGGGTAGGGATGGATCTGGGAGAAGTTAGGGAGAGTGGGGTATTGTGATCAAAATACACTATATCCATGTATAAAATTCTCAAAGACTTAATAAAATACATTTAAAAATAAAGATGCATAACATACAATGGATTATTAATATAATTACAACACTAATTCACCTAAAATGGTGTGTTTTTTATGCTGGGTTTGGATCCAGGGTCTGAAGGCTGCTGTTACTGCTGAGCTACAACACAGGCTCCTAGAATATCTCTTGAGGTAACCCCTGCAAAACAGAACACAATGAACCATAAAATAAGTTGGTATTTTGAAACAAACAAACAAAAACTAAAAACAAAACAAGACAAAACAACCAAAAAACAAACCCTAAAATCATTCTGTGACATTTTAGCAGGAGAGACAGGTTACTCTTTGGTTCTTGCATGGCGTGACCAAGATGCCCCTCAGCAATGTCCCATGGATTACCAACCACTGGAGCCTTCAGAAGCTAGGTTTTTGACTGCCAGAGAATCTCTGCTCAGAGATGGGAATGAATTTACTTAGGAGTCCACCAATAAAACTGAATTCTATGAACTCAGTTTTGACACATCCAGAACCAAACAGAGTTCAATTAAATATCTCTATGCTTTTATTCAAAACCACCCAGCACATACAGAGGTCGCATTCCTTTCTGCGCTGCTCTGAAAAGTTTTACCAAAGAGCACACAAGGCAGGAGGGCAGACCTACATGAGCCCGTGTTCAGCCACGCAGGTCATCTTCTCAGCTCCGTATAGATTTTAGGAATTCAAACACTTGTCTCTGCTCGAGTCACGCAAACCCTACTGAAAAGCTATTCTCTCTGTGGCCACCAGAGGGTCCCTCAGCATTAACTAGAAGACAAGGACACACCCATTCCCAGAACAACACTCAGTTTCCAGCCAATAAGAGGCTCCTACTTTGAGGAGTCACACAACGTTTTACAGGGATTTGGACCACTAGAGTTAGATTTCTGTGTGACTGAACATGGCCAGGCACATTCTGATTTTACTAACTAACCAAGAGTAGCAATAGTTCAAGTAACTGTTTCCCTCTGATACGGTCCCCAGGGTTTCTGCCAATGTCGCTGTTCGTTTTAATAAAGGGAAAGCTAAACTGGCAGTTGTCAGCCACGAGGGGTACGCTGTGTCTAGCAGTTCTTTCCTCAGTGCCAAGCAAGGGATTTGGACAAGCTGGCATTCCTTTCCAGCCTGATTACTCAACTCAAGGGTGTGTTTTCTCCTCCGTGGAAGAAAGCTGTGGTAAGAAGCAGGAAATCAGATTTGCTGAGTACTAGACGAAGGTAAAAAATTCCCTTTATCAGTTACTATTCCAGTGGATGAGAAAGGCAAACTCAAATGTTAGACTTGATTATCATTTTGGTTCTACATTTTTTTTTCTGGAACAAACTGGAAAGGGGGACTGGGGAGATATCTCAGTTATTAAGAGCACTGGTTATTCTTCCGGAGGATCTGAGTTTGATTCCCAGCAGTCACAGGGTGGCTCACACCCATCTGTGACTCCTATTCTACGGACCCAAAGCCCTCTTCTGGCCTCCGCGGGTACTGCATGCATGTGGTGCAGAGCTGCTCATGCAGTCAGCGCAACACTCACACACACACACACACACACACACACACACACACACCCTCCCCCGCATGCATTGCATGCATGCACACACACAATCAACAGCCAGGCGGTGGTGGTGCAAGCCTTTAATCCCAGTACTCGGGAGGCAGAGGTAGGCGGATCTCTGTGAGTTCGAGGACAGCCTGGTCTATGAGAGCTAGTTCCAGGACAGGCTCTAAAGCTAGTCTGGAAAACAAAACAAAACAAAACAAAAAAAAGTTTAAAAAGTTTTTAAAGACACTGGAAATATTTAGAAAAATATATCTTTAAACAGCCAAAAGACCAAAAGATTTATTTAAAAATACTTACAAGGTGTGAATGATTCCTCCTTCAGGATGGCTGCATATGAATCACCTAATATAATCCTCATCCAAACCTCATTATAATCCTCATAACTAAATTCCTTCGAGGTAGGAATCTGAAATCCAAGTCACATGTTGTTGGTTGTTTTACTGTATACTCTTTTTGAGGGGCCCACCACCCAGCTCCCAAATAAATCACACACAGAGGCTTATTCTTAGTTAGGAATGCCCGGCCTTAGCTTGGCTTTTTTCTTGCCAGTTTTGCTTAACTTAAATTATTCTAACTACCTTTTGCCTCTGGGCTTTTATCTTTCTCTGTTTCTGTATACCTTTCTTTACTTCTTTCTCGGTGGCTTACTGTGTAGCTGGCTGGCCAGCCCCCAGTGTCCTCCTTTCCTTGTTCTCTTGCTCCCCTTCTTCCTCAGTTCTCCTTCTATTTATCCTCTCTGCCTGCCAGCCCCGCTTACCCTTGCTCCTGTCTCGCTATTGGCCAGTCAGCGCTTTATTAGACTATCAGGTGTTTTGGACCGGCAAAGAGTCACAGCTTCACAGAGTTAAACAAAGGCAGCGTAAACAAACACACACACACACACACATCTTAAGATAGTATCCCCAAGAGTTACAGGCGAAGAAAAAGGTGCAGCAGAGACTTTCCCATGGCACAACGCAAGCGCACCACAGAAATGGGCCCAGCAGACGGCCCGGCTGTCTCCCATGCTCCACCTGTTAGGAAAAGCCTTATCTTATGAGTGGAGTACTTACTAGGTGACAGACACTCTGCTAAGAATTCACGTGAGTGTTCTTCTTTATAGTCCTGAACTCCCTGTGAGGTGGATGTCTGCTCCAAATCTCTTTCCAGAAGACAAAGCTGGGCCTTGGGAAACTGGGTAATGAAGGGCAGAGAAAATAGGGTTTGCTCACTCCCAAGTTTATCTTAATCTGCAGAGCCTGCCCTCATTGGGAGCTGGTTGGTTTTGTTTGTTTGTTTGTTTTTCTAGTGCCAGCAAAATATTTGCACAGGTCCTTGTAAATGCCACCTTTCTAGGCTCATCCCTTGTCACCGCCCTCTTAGTTGGGGGCTTCAGACCCAGCAGGGCTTTTCCAGTTCTGCTGACAGACTAGCATTTTCCAGTTCTGCTGTCAGACTAGCATTCACCCTCCCTCTGGAGACCTCCCACCTCTGCCAGCAATCCTGGTGCCTCTTCCTCCTCTAAATCTGGTTTTCAATGTCCCCAACTCAGGGCAGCCTTCTCTGACCTTCTACCTAAAACAGGTCTTGTCCATTCTTCTCATAAATCTTGTTTGTTTCCATTATGGTCTGCACTACAACTAACAAATTTAAGCTTTCATCTTAATTTCCATTCATGTGTCCCTTCCACCAGGAAAGGCCGACATCTTAGTTGGGGTTAGTATTGCTGTGATAACACCATGACCTCAGCAGAACAGCGAGGAAAGAGTTTATTTGGCTTATGCTCCCATACCACTGCTCATTACAGAAGAAAATCATGGCAGGAACCTGGAGGCAGGAGCTGATGCAGAGGCCACACAAAAGTGCTGCTTACTGGCTTGCTCCTCTTGATTTGCTCAGCCTGCTTTCTTATTATACTAAGGACCACCAGCCCAGGGGTAGCACCACCCACAATGCCCACAATGGCCATTTCCCAACAATCACTGATTAAGAAGATGCCCTACAGCTTTGCCTACAGCCCAATCTTATGGAGGCATTTTTTATTTATTTTACATACCAACCACAGTTTCCCCTCCCTCCTCTCCTCATGTTCCCTCCCCCACATCCTTGCTACCCCCATCCACTCTTCCTCTGTTTCCATCCAGAAGGGGCAAGGTGAAAGCATTTTCTTAGTTGAGGTTCCTGCCTCTCAGAAGACACTAGTTTATGTCAAGTTGGCATAAGACTATCTAGCACAGCTCATCCGGTCAGAGATTTTTCTGTCTTGGTCACTGGCCTATTTCCAGCAGCCAAATCACTGTGGGAATTAGTAAGTTACTCTGTAAATATTTGATAGATTATAATCATTCACATTTGCATCTTTCCTGCAGAAGGAAGTGAGTGTTGCAAGGAGGAGCTGCTTGTTTATTTCAGCCGCCCAGAACCGAAATAATCACACAGACACTGTATTAATTAAATCACTCCTTGGCCCACTAGCTCTATCTTCTTATTGGCTAACTCTTACATATTAATTTAACCCATTTCTATTAATCTGGGTATCACCAGCAAAGTTTCAGCATATCTATCTCTAGTGGCGGTGGCTCCATGGCCTCTTGCTCTGACTCTGCCCTTCTTCCTCCCAGCATACAGCCTAGCTTTCCCCGCCTAGTNTTATTGGCTAACTCTTACATCTTAATTTAACCCATTTCTATTAATCTGCATATCACCACGAGGTCATGGCTTACCAGCAAAGTTCCAGCACATCTGACTCTGGTAGCAGCTCCATAGCATCTCCCTGACTCTGCCCTTCTTTCTCCCAGCATACTGCCTAGCTTTCCCTGCCTAGTTCTGTTCTTCCCTGCCATAGGCTCAAAGCAGTTCTTTATTCATTAACCAATAGAAGCAACACATAGACAGAAGGACCTCCCACACCAGGGTGTGGCTTGTCTCTTAAAGGGACAGGACAGATCATTACTCTAGGCTCCAGCGTTCTTCTGTAGATATCCCACTGGGGGTGAGCTCCCCAGCTCTGCATTTCGATTGGTTGTGATTCTCTGCAGTGGTCTTCAACTATTACACAGAGAAGTTTTTGTCATGAGGGGTGAGGACTACACTTCTGTGGGCACAAGGACAAATATTTACAATGTAGTTAGGGATTGTGCTCTTTAGTTAACTAGTGGCTGTAGGTTCCCCTCCAAGGTCTATGACTTCACTAGCCCTGGGTAGTTGACTAGGTTTCCAGTACCAGGGATGGATTCTCTTTTGTTGAGCAGGTCTTAAGTCCAACTAAAGAGCTGTGGGTTAACATGAAGACGTGGGTGCCACCGCTGCACCCAGAGAGCCGTGGATTAACAAGAAGACGTGGGTGCCACTGCTGCACCCATGATGTTTGCTATGGTTCGTGGGCATCATATCTGGATTGTTGGTGGCTTCCCTCCCTTGGAAGCTTGTGGTACCATGAAAGCTGTTCCTCAGGGAGGAGGTTTTTGGGTCAGTTTCAGCTCCACAGCCTCTGGGTCCTGTTTCTGAAGTGCATGGTGTCTTCAGTAATAGGGACTTACCTTCTGCCTCTGGGAGGCAACCAAAGGTAATAACAATATTCTGTAGTGTTTTGGGAGTGTCTTGGACAAGCCTGACCCACTCAAACAGGGACTTCTCATGTTTGGTGTTGGGGTTTCTGTTAAATTGTCTATGACTCTTGTAGGTGGTGTTGTCAGACCAGATGGGGAAATACAATTTAAACTGTATTTATTTACACATAGATACAGATTCATATGTGCTATGTGTAATTTTTGGCAGAGATAATAGTATGATATATTACGATTTTTAAGACATATTGTGTGTGTACATGCGTGTGTGTGTGTGTGTGTTGGCATTTGGCCTGCTTGTCTGACTACGTGAAGGAGTCAGATCCACAGGAACTGGAGTTACAGACAGTTCTGAGCTGTCATGTGGGTGCTGGGAATTGAACTCAGGTCCTTTGGAAGAGCAGCCAATGCTCTTAACTGCTGAGACCCCCTTTTCAGACATCTCTGCTGTTCATTTATTCTCCGTCTTTATTCTGTTTTTTGTGTTCTTCCCCCTTCCTGAGCAAAACTCCCCGCTTTCCCTATCTCCCTCTTCAAATCACTTGTACCCTAATGTTCCCCTCTATATTGAAAACTATGGAGCGCTGCACAAACATGTGTGCCACCCTTGGCAGCTCCCATGCCAATCATCTCTGCATTGTTCCAGTTTGAGCGTATATACTGCCAAAATGAGCACCTGCCTTCTTTATTGTATTCGCTCTGGCAAGCATCACACGTGTTTCATTTGGGTTTACATTTACATTTCCAATGGCTAATGACACTGAGCATCATGTACCACTTGTATCCTTTCTCTGGGGCATTGTTTATTCAGATAATCAGTCCATTATTAGTTGGTTACCCTTTTATTGTTAAGTTGTGGACGTTCTTTGTAGAGTGGAGATGCGGGAAGTTCTGTATTGTCTGTCCCCTTCCATCCTCGGGGTTTGGTCCACAGTCTGCTGCCTGCAGGGACCCTGAAAACCACAAAGACTATTTCATTATCTGAGAAGGGTCCTTATAGATTCAAAGAAGGAAATGTGCCCAAGCAAGGATGTGTGAAAGCAGCACAGCTCTGCTCAGAATGTGACATAAGGAGACAGCAGACACTGTGTGCCCTCTAGAGACTGTTGCTGACTTCGGAGAAGCTATGTCTTACGGTGTGGGAAGTCCTGGGCAGACTAAGATCTTATTGCACTCTCTCATTACGATGGCCTTTCTGCCCTTACTGTCTTGTAGGCTCATGTTGGCTTTCCAGAAGTCACACTGGGAATTCTTCCTGGTGCCAGAGGAACCCAGCTTTTCCCCAGACTCGTTGGAGTTCCTGTTGCTCTCGACTTAATTACCTCAGGTCAGTGGAAATTTTGGCTGTGGTTTGGAGAATGAGGCCAGCATCTAGAAAGTCTGATCTTGGCCACTGACTATCCACACATGTTCCAACGAGGCTAGTTTAATTTCTTTGACTCCAAATTTTGTCATCTGTCGAGTAGAAACGATAATTTGCCCGAGTACTTCCCAAATGTTTCCATGAAGAACCCATGTGAGAGCCTTCTAAAGGAAAAGTGCACGTAAAGGACCCCTCTGTTCGGGGGTCATATTGTAGTCTATGTTATTGGTAGACTACATATTCATATAGGAAGCATAATAGTCAGAACTGGTGTAGAATGTTGAATGTCTGGGGCTGTTGGGTGTAGCTCAGTGGGTAGAATGTTTGTCCTGCACATGTGAACCTGAGTTAGTTCCTTGGCACTGCATAAAACCAGGTGTGGTTATTGGTGACAATAATCCTAGTGCTCAGGAGACCAAGGTAGGAAGATGTGGCGTTTAGGTCCATAGCTTTGTGTGGTCCTTCATAATTTCTAAGAATGTAAAGAGATAAAGATCTTTTAGAATCAGTAATAGAGATCTATGTGCTCTGATTTACAAAAAAAACCTGACATGAAACAATAGAAACCAAGTCTATATGAATTAGATATAACTTTGCTCTTTTAAATGAGGTGTGTGAAAGGAAAATTAGAAAAACTAAACGTATTGAATTGAAATCCACTCAAATAATCAAGTTACACATTGCTTCCTGACAGGTATATTTTAAAGACTGTGAAGCATTTGACGTGATTTCAGTTTCTTCAGAGAATACCTGTAACCCAGCACTCTGCAGAAATGCAAAGCACAGGGCATCCAGCAAAAGAAAAAACAGAAGCAGAAGCACAAAATACACGAGGGCATAGCCATGATGGGGGCTGAGTTTGCAAGCCGTAGGGTTTGTAGCATTAAGCCTGTAAGGAAATTGAAGAAATTCGTCAGGAAGACAAGAGTACCTTGAGTGAAAACAGGAAGAAAAAGCCCGACTTGTTTAAGAAAGAGAAGGGAAGGGAACTCGGTTAGGTTTTGCCCTTAGCACTGATTCACAAGATGCTGCTTTAGGAGAAAGAAGCAGAAACTGTGGGGTTGACAAGTTTTGATTTGCATAGCAAAGGCCCCTGTGAGTCAGCAGGCAAGCTGGTGCTGGAATCACACACCTGTCTTCTTGAATGGATAGTGGGATTTGGTGGCCCCGGTTGGCTTTCAAATGACATCTCAGAAAGGTTCCATGAAGACATTGAAATGTTAGGTTGGAGAAAAGTTCTGGGAGAAATTTGGAAAGACACATATCAGCGCTGAACGTGTGAGAGGCGCTCTCTGCTCCAGTCACTTTGGGATCTCCTTGGAGTCCATCTTCCAGTGCTTTGTGGTTACAGCCTACTAGACAGAGGTCCTGTCTACACTGCGCATGGCCCAGGGAAGAATGAAGCCACAGGGGAGGTTTTGGGTTCAGCACACAGGGCCTTGTGTTTGCTCATTAGTCCTTTGGAGCAGAACTCGGCCTCTCTTAAGGCATTAGTAGCTGAGTATGCAGCCTTGGTATTCTTTCTGAGACTCAAGAACTTGGTGACAGCCAGTGCCTCCCTTAGGCAGCTCACACTCCCCTAACATGTTGCCCCAGAGATCTCGGTAGTTCCCAGATTTCGTTTTCTGTGCCTTGATCTCTTTGCCCTGCCAAAGCAGGATCACTTACACTCACCCAAGTGTCCTTGGTACAGAGAACACTGGCCACTGTTCACCTGCCCCGCACTCCTCACAGGATGAGGAGGTCTGGAAGGCTGTTGAGGAAGCGGTTGCGGAGTGCTCAGAGGAACATGGATTCCCCAAGCTTGAGGTTAGGGGTCCTACTTCCCTGCCAGGGCATAGCAGTTGTCCGATGGTGTCTGCTTGCTTCTCCGCTTCCATAGGAAGCAGGACTACAAAGCTTGCCCAGTAGAAGTCCACAATATAAGGCAGGGTCAAGGTGCTAGATAGCCAAAAGAGACAAAGCTCTGACCAATTTCTCCTGTGTAACTTTCACTGTACTTTGTGGCGTGCCAACTTAGTGAACTCATTTCTCTGTTCAGCCGGCTAGTTCTGTATTGGGGGACTGTCTCTTGATCAATACAGTTCCTGGTAAGTGGCAGGTACAAGGTTGAGAGCTCTATCTGTTGCTACCACTTCTATCAGTTTGCATACCTCTATAGAGATTGGCAGGGTTCTCTACCCTGCAAGAATCTAAAGAGACCACTTTTCTTGTACCCAATACAGAACCACTATGGTAAACATAATTACCTCCATTTATAAGTGATGGCATCTGCATCCTACCTCAGGTTCCTATGGTTCCCCAAATAGTAAGAATTAGAGCTACAGTTTGAATTCAAGTTTCCTGGCCACATCGGCAATGATGTTGAACCACAACAGGTCAGCACCAGGCATGGCGGAGCACCCGGGAGGCAGAGACGGGTGGATCTCTGAGTTTGAGACCAGCCTGGTCTATGTATCGAATTCCTGGCCAGCCCGAGCTACATAGGTGAGAAACAAAACATCAGCTATAGCAGTCAGGATGACCTTAGGCATTTTTACTTACTAACTGCTGTATCCTGGAATGGCCACCTTCCCCACTGGAGAGGGCAATGCCCCCGTTCATCCTCACATCATTGGTTTATTTCCTTTGGTTTCAGGAAGACATGTTTTAGCAGGCGAAGCACTCAAGCTCGGCATTCTGGATGCAGTTGTGAAGTCAGACCCAGTTGAAGAAGCCATCAAATTTGCTCAGAAGATTATGGGTAAAGAATTATCTTTAAAAAAAAGCACAAGATTGGGAATAAGCTAAATGTGCTTTCTAATGAGGAGCTCCCTAAATATCTGACAGGACATCCATGTGGTAGAATGTAGCCAAGCTTTAAGTGTTGTATTGATCTGGCATAAACTCCACAGTATGTTGAATTAGGTAATGAAAAGAGCATTCTTTTTAGTGGTGTTTTGATAACAGTGTAACGGAAAAGGAGCGTGTGGTGGAGAGAAGGTAGACATGCAGAGAGAGGGTAGGCGTAACTGCTAGACAGAGCGGAGCTATGCTCGGGCTCTTGTGGAACAGGACTGAAGTGATTGCCTCTGAGATTGGAACCCAACATTTGCTGAAGTTTTAAGGAGATGGTTCTATAGTTCGATCTACTGTACCTTGGGGATGTCATACCCTGAGTGTTTTTCTGGGTGAAAAATAGAATTAAGTAGAAACAGGAGTACAAACATGTAGCTGGCCCCATAGAGGACAGGACCTGCAAGGCATTCAGAGAGGTCATGGCTGCTGGAGTTTCTGTCTTGGACAAGTGAGTTCTGTCCCTGCTGGGATTGAAGACCAGAGGTGTTCCTTCTGTCCCTTTAGTGCTTGCCTATAGCATTGTTTTGGCTTTTTAAATTTTGTTGGTTTGGTTGGTTTGGTTTTTTGACTTAAACTGTGCCTTTAAGCTAGGAAACAAGAACAGTGGGACTGGTGACGTAACTCCGGGAGACAAGTGCAAAGTCAGAGCTCAGTTCTCAGTAGCCTTCCTGCAAGAAGTTGCAACAGAGGCAAAAACCATTTAATACCTTCTGTGGAAAGTTTAGGGAGGCTGCATGCTCTAACCAAGCAGGGAGAAGCTAAACATTGTCTAAGAAAATCCTTAGGAGGATTGCTGGACTCCAGGCAGAATGGAGTGTGTACTAGTCTCTGCTTGGTGACGGAGAAAGCTCGGAGTAGTTCCAAGACATCCCTGTGAAAGCTTGTTAGCTACCCCTGGTAGCAAACTCCCCACCACCCTGAAATCTTTTCTATGGTCCAGCTAGTTGGGGTTTCATATAGAGGCAGCACTCCCGCTGCAAAGGTGAGGTACTATGGGAAAATATTGTTGACTCCTAGTGGGCCTCAGCAAGTCCTGTCCAAGTGGGAGCACTTCCCTGTTGTGCTCTGCCTCCCAGGCTGCTGTCACAGCTCTGGATCCCTGTGCTCCAGGGAGAACTGCTTGGCTTGTGAGCATTCATGCACACAATCGGCTTGCAGAGAGCATCCTAAGCCGTTCTTGGAATCAAATTCGTACTATTGATTTCAGTTTGTACTGGCCTTGGTTTCTATGGGAAGTCTGTCCTTACCTGGTCTCCCTGGATTCTGTTTTGAGAGTTGAGTTACTTCGAGCTGAGGAAAAGGGCCAAGGTCTATTGCACTTACACTATGGTCTGGGGGTGTTTATTCCCTTCGGCATTTAAAGTTAATTCTACACATTAAATTCGAAAGTTTATAAAACGAAATGATGAAGTCTGAGCAACATTATGGAGTTTGTCTACTTGGTGGCATCCCAGGGTTGAGGCATTGTCTGCTTTAAAACTTAAGTCACCTATGGTTCTGGCTTCAGACAGTTACACACGACTTACATTTTCGTTGTGAAGAGAGGGTGGAAATGACAAACCGTGTCTTTGATGTACAAATGTTTCATCAGTGAGGCTCTGCCTGCAGGTAGGTGCTAGCACAGTGAAACTGCGCTGCATAGTGAAACCGTGGGTTTGATTCCAATTCCAAGAAAAAAAATCCATAAAAATTTACATATATTTTGTACTTCTAGCTAGTTAGAATTCATATGAATTCTATGAATTACAAAAATTGTAAGGGGATGATGACAGATAGAAAAAAAATTTCCACAAAAGTTACTGTCCAGGTTTTGTTTTTATTGTGGCGTGGTTTTCTGTTTGTGTGTGTGTTGTTTTGTGATCATTGGGAACTGGACTTTGGGCTTTGCATGAGTGTGACAGAGGTATGTCACCAGCCCTCACTTTGTTTATCTTTTTCTAGCTTGGGGTATGCTAGTTTTCCCAGTTATTTCTAATTTTTTGGCTGTGTTTGCTTTTTGTTCAACTTTATGTATTTCTTCATTGTATAGATCATAAATGACTTTTTTTTTTACAATTCTCCATATAAGTAGTAATCCAGTTGAAGAACAGTTAGAATGTCCCCTGAGCTTCCCTGATGTTCGTTTATGCACAGTGAAACTCACTCATTTAAACATAGAGTTTGGTGAGTGTAGGTAAGAGTTGTGTGATTACCTCCATGGTGTAGTGGCAAATACACTTTTCACCTCAGAAAGTATTGGCTCCTTCTGGCAGATGCCTTACATTCTGTTTGGCCATTTAGTAGATACTTACCAACCGCAAGACACTGTAGTTTTCTGGTTTTAGACTTTCATATCGCTGTAGCGTGGACTCTGTGCATGGTTTCTTCCACTTAGTGTGTTTTTTGAGTCTTCTGTGTTGTCCGATGTATTAATAATTGACTACTTTCCATTACTGAAATGTGTTCCACAGTATGACTGAACCATAATTTCTTTAGCAGCTGATGAACAATTAGGTTGTTACCACTCGATCTTCACCGATCTTTGAGAACACACATTCCCTCCCCCCTCACACACACAGAAGGGCACACATGTCCATATGGACACACACAATAATACTAAAATATTTGAAAATATTGTTCTTTTTCTACCATCCAAGCTATTGAATTTACCCAGAGGAAAAAGAGAGGCCTGCCCAGTGTGTTGGTAGGTGCAGTCTGATACAGAAATGGCCTCTGGCTAAACAACAGGAGACATGGGTTTTATTCTCCACTTAGCCACGTAGACCACGATAGCTCTTCTTTTGATTTTCTTGTCTTAGCGAGCAAGGGCTCCACAAAGTTAGCTGACTTTTGGCCGTATTCTGAGAAGGCAAAGGCCATGCAGGCTGGGATCTCCAGGTTTGGTCCTTCCTATAACCAAGTACATCCACTGTATCTGTTTTGGGCTTCGGCAAATAGAATCCCATGGAAAATGCTAGAACTTTTAAATTACTGTTGGATTTTTGTTTGTTTTTACCTGAGCACACCTGTTTCTTACTATTTCAAGTTGAGGGTGATAGTAGGGGTCCCTGGGTTCAATCCCAGCAGTCATAAAACTGTGGCTGTTAGGACACTCCTGTCATCCCAGCTCTCTGGGGTAGAGGCAGGAGGATAGAAGGCCGTTCTTGGCTACATGAGACCCAGTCTCCTCCTTATTGAAGACAGATGTCATAGGGAACAGTGGAAAAACTGGGCAGCAGCAAAGGCCTGACTGAGAGCGTCTTGCTACTTGTGACTTATTATCTCACTAAACTCACCAGTGAGTGATGCCAGCTTTCCATTTGATTTGAGGCCTTACACTTCTTTTTATGCTTCCCTGCCTCCTCTCTCATTTGCTTTTAAATGTAGCTATTAGTATGTAATCATTTGACAAAACAAGACGGGTGGATTGCCCCACCGATACATCATTACATGTGAGTTTGTACATGTGTGGGAATTTACTTCTATGAAGCCAGTTTTGGTGCACAGGGACAGTTCTCCAGCTTTACTATGTCGGGATTTTCTGTCACATAGCCTGCAGCCTATTGCCACAGCCACTCCTCAAATGTTGACTTGAAAAGTCAGAAAGAAACTATGTAAAGGTTTCATTCCCCCTCCCTCCCATGAGTGAGGAGAGCACTTCACACTGTAGTCAGTATTTTGGAGCAAGTGACGATCCACAGGGCACTGAGGAGCTGTTGTGCCCATGGTGTGCATTTACTCTGCACACTGCATCCTGCAGAGTTGACTACAGAAGTGCATTAAACATCTCTGTTTTCCTAACATACAAAACCTTCCAGACGACAGAGGCCCAAGAGATAGGGCAAAGCGGCATGGAACTCCTTGCCTCCCCTGAGGCTTGTAAATGCCACTTCTCTCCATTTGCGTGTGACTAGCAGCAGTCTGGTGATCTTGCAGGTGAGAACTTCTCATCCTCACTTCGTGTTCCTGGTGTGAAGCCGGCCGTGAGGGCTGGGCACGGAGGACATCCCTCTGGGCATCTCAGCTCAGGAATGGGGCGCTCTGAGGAGTTGATTCATTTGTGGGTTTGGGTTCTTTTTTAAGATTTTATTTTATATTATATATATA
>LOJH01028794.1:4776-17630 GCA_001685095.1 Ellobius talpinus | reverse complement strand
TTAAGCATATTTCTAGCTAGCTCTTACATCTTAAATTAACCTATTTCTATTATTTTGTAGTTTACCACAAGGTTCATGGTTTACTGGTAAAGTTCCCAGGCAACCGTCTACTTCGGCAGCAGCTACATGACATTTCACTGACTCTGCCTTCTTTCTCCCAGCATTCTCACCTAGCTCTATTCTGTCCTGTCATAGGCTCAAATAGCTTCTTTATTCATTAACCAATAAAAGCAACACATATACAGGAGGACTTCCCAAACCACTCTGCCTTCAGGCTTAGCTGATACTTCCACACCTGGACCAGATGGCATGAGGGAATCACATGGAATGTAGTGAATGCTGGTCACATGGCTGTTCTCCTACAGGCAAGGGTACTGAACATCAGAGCAGGGAAACTGTCCACAGCAGAACAGCTGTCAGGATGCTAAGCTGGGTGATCATCTCAGGTGAGACCTCTCAGGCCCAGTGTGCAGACTCAGGAGCCTCCTCCAGCTTTGCTTCCATGCCTCTTGCCCAGGTGAGGGTCATGCGGAGGTCTGCAGTCCCAACCATCAAGGATCATACCAGAGAGTAGAGGAGATGGACAGAGATGGGTGCAGAGATAGGCATTCTGTCTCCAGTGTGCGGACTGCACAAGAACTAAGCAGATGGGCAAGACAATGGGACTTGAGCCGAGACAAATCTGCCATTTCACAGCACTAACTGTAGGCTCTTGAGACAGTCAGTTTACAGATACAGATGTCAACTGTGCGGCTTACATGCTGGGCAACCTTCAACAAGTCTCACAACTTTTCTGGCCTCCTATCATCTCATGGCAAAGTAAGGGCAGCAGGTAAAGGGTAAATGTGCTCATGGGAGGGGAAGACTCAACCAATCATGTGCTGTTGCTAACATCAAATTCCCAGAAGAGGAGCTTTGGAAAGGACCACATTGTTCCCATCTCACTGGGGAGGCATTTCAAGGTCAAACCCAGAAGAGGAGCTTGGAATGTGAAAGTCTGTGTCTAAAGCCACAGAATGACAGTAAGGACATCAGGGGGAGGGGCTAACTAAATAGAGCAGGAAGACTGGAGGACTAAGTGGCTATGCCTTGAGAAAGGTGTGTGGACAAAGAACTTAGGGATCTGTGGCTCCCTTGCCTCTACTGCCCTTGTCCTCTGCTGCCCACCCTTTATCTGCCACCTGTGGGGAATAGACTCAGAGCTCCTGCTTCAGCTTGGGAACCTGGGGGAGTCTGCTGACTATAGAGACCAAGACATCAGTTCCAACACTGTAAAGCCCAACAAGGGCACACAACATAAAGCCCCTCGCCTCCATCAGAACCTAAAGAGATAAGACACACAACAAGAAGGGGCCAGTTGGAGGCAGCTGTCTCGGACTGGGGACCTTCAGTCTCCTTATGAGATCCAGGGACAGATGCCTGGCTGGTATGGCACTCACATCTGATCATGCTGGGCCTTGGCTCGACTGTCCCTCGAGAGCACAGCTGTGTTTGGAGGTCTGTTTGAGCTCAGGACCCTCAGTAGCTAGTCACGAGCATGAAGAAGCTCAGAGGTGAGACATAAGTAGGATGTAAGCCTGTGTAGGTTGGTAGATATGTGCTTGGCAGAACCTCCCACAGAAACCCACCTGAGGCTCAGACAGGCCTACAGCTTGAGACAAGGAGAGAAATGACTTCTGCATGTGCCGCTGCCTGCTACATACTCCTCCACTGTCCAGTCATGCATCTGCTCATTAAGTGAACACTTATTGAGCACCTATTGTGTACCAGCTTCCACGGAACTAACACTGTCACAGAACCTGATCCACCTGTACTGCTGAAACACAACACATGGCAGGCAGATACATCTTTAGGGTGGAGACAGTCAGTGTTACTATTTGACTCTCAGTGACAAAAGACAGGGTTGATGCACACATGAATGCACACACATCATATTCACCAAGATAAAGACAACACTGGGCAGCATGTACTCCTGGCCCAGCATCACTCGAAGGAATCCGAAGCCCTTTAGACTTCCAGACTGATGCCTTCCCAGGGGCACTCCAAGCATAGCCACTACATGGGAAGCAGTTCAGATGATAATTAATGTCAGCAATTAAAACCATCTTTGCTCATGACATTCAATTAGGGGCTAACACCAATATACCAGTGCTGTCTGTTGTTTGCTGATGTTTCTTTACACAGAACACTCTGCTCTCCAGAGACCTCCTCTTGCCTGAGATGAGAGGGAGCTTCCCCCTCAGGCTCCTTGCTCCTGAGGCAGTTTCTCCAGGTTTAGTTAACCTGTGCCAGGGTTTGCCTAAAAGGACAGATCTCACAACACTCCTGAAGTTCATCCATCTTGCTGTTTTCTGACACAATAAAGACAGCAGGAGCTTCCTGTTCGGTAGGATGTGGGTGTTCTAGTGCATAGGTTGATACACAGGTAACTATTGCCAGTGGCTTGCTTAGTAAATACAAGCACACATCTATCAACATCTGTGTAATCAGCAATTGGCAAATCTTTTCTGACTTCAGCTTTGTAGCCCAGGCTGGCCTTAAACTTCCCATCCTCCTGCCTTCACTTCTCCAGTACCAGGGCTTACGGGCTTCCACTATCACACCTAGATCCTGTTCCAATATAAAATCCAAATGGCCTTGAATGTCACATAGACAAGAGGATCCCCAAGCAGTCCTGAAACATGCTGTAAACATGGAGTGTTTTTATATTCATCACACGTGTTTGCCACATACCTGAGCTTATGGTGACTACTGCTAAGTTAGTTCATAAATGAACGTGTTGATCTATTATAGTCTTTTTCTGACTGGCATTCCACCGAGTGACTGAAGTATCTCATCTTGCTTAATATTAATAAGATTCCTTAGATCCAAGCACCGTGGAAACAGAATATAACCGTAGAGTGTTGAATTACTGTTGTGGCCATTCTCCCTGGCATGAGCTATCAAAACATGCTTATGTTTTCTTTTTATGCTTTTCCAGATTCTCTACTGAGATGGCAATTCTGTATATTATGAGAAACTTGGAATTTTTTCTCTGGTACACTGCAATTGAACTTCTTTCTACCTGCTCAAGAGTGAGAACGAGCCAGCTATCAGCAGGAAGCAGGGCCAGGGAGCCTGCAGTCGCTGCTCCACGAGGTCATTCCCTTAACCATCCAGAAAATGCACTGTTTCATTCTATTTTTATGGTGCAATAATAGATGCAGAGAGACTCATCAAAGACCTCATTTTAGTTCACTTTCTGTTGCTATAATAGAACACCCGAGACTAGATAATTTATATGGAGAAGACGTTTAGTTTGGATCGGGGTTCTGCAAGTCCAAGGGCATGGCATCAGCATGTGCTTGCCTTTTGCCAGAGGCTATATGCACCTGATAGAAAATGGAAAAAGAGAAAGGGCCTGAGACACCATCATTGCGAACAAGGTGGTGTTAGGGTCCCTATTGACAACTACTCTGGAGGCCATCACTTTGGTCTTCTGAAAGAACTCTGGTGTGTGGGCGTGTGGGGGGGAGGTGGGTGTGTAAAACCTTAATCCCCACCTCCATAGACCAGAGTACCTCCTAAAGGTCTCACCACCTTTTGGTACTGTTACTTGGATACTTGGAAGATCAAATGTCAGTTGCTGGGAACAATCAGATTCAAACCTTAGCAGATCCCAAGGACACACTGATAGAAAGAGTCAGGGAGCCGAATGTGGCCGTGAACACCTTTCTTTGATCCTAGCACCCGGGAGACATAGAGATCTCCAGGACAGCCAGGGCTATACAGAGAAATCCTATCTCAACAACAACAAAAAGAAAGTGGCAGAGACATACACATTGAGAGAAGTTTACAGGGCCAGCAAACACCTAACTGTTCCTCCTCATTCGGGGCAGACATGCCTGGTGGGTCACTGCACAGACTTAAGCAACCAGGGGCCAACATCTCTTCTCTTCACCACCCAGCTGAGTGCTTCGGCCTCCAGCTGGCTTATGCTCTGCCTGTCAGTAGCAACCAGAATGCCAGACCTTATCACGTCTGAAGTGATGGCAATCCGCCCAGGAGTGCCCCTGAGTCCTCAAAGAACACAGAGAGACATATGAAGCATGTTAGGTTTTCAGTGTGAAGTGTCACTTCTGTGCTGAGGGCTTGATCGTCAGCAGGTGGAGATGTTTTGAGAAGCGCCAGAAACTTTAGCTGGAGGAAGTTGGGTTGCTGGCACAATCTTTTGTTCTACCCACTTCCTGTCTCTCTTTCTGATTCCTAGTTGCCATGAAGTAAGAACCGTTGCTCTGTCATGAACTCTTACCACCACGACACTCTGCCCATCACAGGGTTTATCCTGGACACTCTACAGGGTCTAACATAATAAGAACATATTTAAATCCAAGGCCACACATGTTATAAACAGAAGAGAGCTTCCTCAGAGTCAGTACACAGAGCTGTGTCCATGGAGGCCACAACTGTATCTCAAGCTGATTTTGGAAGCATGGATGCTTCAAGGTTAAAGGGGTCCTGAGAGAAGCTGAGGTTTGGCACTGTGTGGCAGGGTCGGAGTCATTGAAGAGCCCATGAGAGGCCACTGATGATGGTGCAGCCTCAGCTGGAGTGGAGACTGCAGCATATTCGAGATGGCAGGCTATGGTACAACCATCCAGCTCAGAGGCAGGTATGGAGTGGAGCTGACCTGAACCCATGAAATAAGCTGTGTGTGCTGCGGACATGGCTGGAGAGGTGGGGTTACCTAAGCTCTCTAGAGCCCAGAAGATCATGAGTGAGTCCAAAATGCTGGACACAGAGTTTTTTCATACTGTTGAAGTTTGGTTTTGCTTTGATCTGCTCATGGCAGTGCCCTGATTTTTCCCCTTAGAATAAGGAAGTATTTAGGTTGTTTTATTTTTAGTTTTTCATTTTACAAGAGCCTACAAATAAGAGACAGGGTTTCTCTGTAGATTTTGAAGCCTGCCCTGGAACTAGCTCTTGTAGACCAGGCTGGCCTCGAACTCAGAGATCCGCCTGCCTCTGCCTCCCGACTCCCAAGTGCTGGGATTAAAGGCATGCGCCACCACTGCCCAGCTGAGTCTTTGAATTTTTAAAGAGATCTTGGACTTTAAAAGTATTAGGATTTTTAAAGACCATGGAACTTTTAAATAAGAAAGAAAAGATTACGGTTTAATAGTGGTGTGTTTGTGTGTCAGGTTGAGAAAGGTCGATTGCACTGGTTAGTTTCCATCAACTTGGCACAAACTAGCATTGCCTGAGGAGGGGAACCTCAGCTGAAGAATTGCCTCAATCAGACTAGCCCAGGAGCAGTGGGGGCATTTTCGTGACCCTGAGTGATGTAGGAGGGTCCAGCCTAATGTGAACAGTGCCACCCCTGGGCAGGTGTTTGTGAGCTGTGTAAAGAAGCAGGCTGGGCCAGCCATGATGAGCAAGCCACATTTCTCCATGCCTTTGCATCAATTCATGCCTTGAGGTTTTGTCCTTACTTCCTTCAGGGATGGACTCCGACTGGGATGGGTAAGACAAAGAAATCTCCTCCTCCTCCCCAAGCTGCTTTGTCACCATGTTTATAAGAGCAACAGAAGTCAGACTAGAGTGGATTGGGGTGGATCAGGGTGGACCAGGATGGAGTGTTTCTAGTTAACAGAATCTGGGTATGATTAAGTCCATATTTACGTTAAAATGTTAACAATGCTGAAAGAACTGAGGACTTTAGTGTTGTAATCAATTTATAGTAATTTATTACAAGTTTTAGTTTCCTATACAAATTTGATGAGCTTTTCAGTAGCTTTTAAAGGGAATAATTAATATAGAAACCATGAATAACAATAAATAATCTGCCTTTTTCCCAGTTGTTTGTCACAGTAATGAGAAGTCTGAATGACAAGAGCTGGGGTGGCTCAGTCTGAAAGCATGTGCAGAGCAAGCCTGGTGGCCTGACTCCATCCCCAGAAACCCTGTAAGAGCCCGTGCAGGGGGATGGGTGTGGTTGATCCCAGCACCGGGATCTTCCTTGCGGGAAGAAGGGAGGTGGAGACAGGAGAAGTCCAGAAGCGTGCAAGCCAGCTAGCCTGCAGAGTCGAAGGCCAGGACCAGCACCCTAAGTTGTCCTCTGACTTCCACACACGCACAAGGTCTGTGCACACATGACCCTCACATATACAGACCTGAAAAGTTCCTCATTAACGGCATTCAGCACATGATCTTTTGGCTCCACGGCGATGAAAACCAAGGCACATGCAGCACAAAGTGTGCTCTGAGTTTTGACCCTGGATCTTCTCCTGAGCTCAGTGCCAGCCATCCTCACCGTACGGGTCATCGCCGGCCACAGCTCCTGGTTAGTCACACTGTAGGGGGACTGTAGCAGGCGGAATGACACCTAGTCTGGACACAGGAGCCTTGGCTCTGGACCACATGAAACCTGCCTCTCTGTGAGAACTGTGGCAGTGGACAGCTGTTTGTCACCTTCACTTCCTGGTGACAATGGCAGTTCTTACTCCTTGGCAAAAGCCCTTTCTAAGAAAAAAAAAAGGAGTACCAAGTGGATCCACCTTACACATCCGAACAGCACAGTTCTTTCTGGTGAGGATGTGGAAGCACAAAGGCCACCAATGCCACACTGGCAGGAGAACCTCATTTTCCAGAAATGAGTCAGAAAATATATTACCTTTTGGTTGAAGGTGAAAGGATTTCAATGCTCACACTGAGGGAGTCAGATGAATCAGAATAGAAACTGCCCCAGGTCATTCAGTCCCAGGAATCTAATGCCGGGGGCTGAGTAAGTGAATTGAACAGGGAATCAGTTTCCCTCATGGTGGGAAAAGGGAAGCCAAAAGAGGCCGGCTTAACCCAGATGCTATTTTCCTTGGTCCAAGTCCTTTCCAGATGTGACAAGGATCCCTGGGTGGATAATTAGGCAGATTGACTCTGCATGTCATTAGCAGGATTCTTGGAGAATGCAGGCAGGAGGGTCCCCAGGAGACAACTGTCAGCACACTGGGGGACACCAAGGTCCGGTGATACAGGCTAGAGCAAAGAGAGGCTGATGGATCTTAAAGCCAGAGAAGCAGGAAGCAGGACAGCAAGGCTGAGCCAGGGATGGGAAGAAAAGCTAGGGCCTTCCTGTAAAGGTAAAGCTCCAACGGTGTCCCCTGTTGGAAGCTGGCTCTGGGAGCAAGAGGACCCATAAGGAGATACGGAATTAAAAAATGTTACAGCTTCCAAGAGGGCCCAAGGCAGAGCCTCCTTCTCCGCCCCATCCCAACTGCCCCAGCGGCTTCCTGCTAGGCAATAGCTGAGCTGACAAAGGTGGGGATGGGTCTGATGGCAACAGGGCAGTTGAGTGGTCCACAGTCAGAAAACACTGGCTTCATTATTTAAGATATAAGTGATGTCTCCGGCTTATAAATTCCTGCCACACCATCTGCCAGATCTTTTCTTCATCTGTAAATTTTGAGGAAAAGGTTGCAAGACTTCTAAAATTACAGCTTTTGAGTCTATGTAACCCAGTAAAAAAAAATCACAAATCTGTATTGTGTATCAGTTATTTATTGATGTGTAACAATTACTTCAGCTTGGGAGCAGAAAATTATTATCTTATGTGGTTTCTATAGTGTGAAGGACTCAGGCTTGGTTTAGCTGGGTGGTTCTGGCTCAGTGTCTTTGCAGGGCCAATAAAAGTCCCTGGGTGCTGCCTTATGCCAAAAAAGGACCTACAGACGTGACAAGGATCTCAGAGTGGGGAAATTATCCACATGGGCCCCAAATGCCATCTGAAGGATGGAATCAGGCAAGAGGGCTCATGGGGGACAGTTGTGGCCTCAGAGATGGAAGCCAAGGTTGGAATGATGCCGACGAGCACTAAGAAAAGTGGGTGCCTCTGGGACCCAGAGGAGAAAGTGAAGAAATTATCCTGAGACCAGCAACTGAGGCTCTGATTTTAATCCCTTCGCGTTGGATTTGGGCTTCTAGCCTCTATACTATCCAAGACTCAGGCCACACTGTTTAATGCCACCATGTGGACATCTCCAGTAGCAGCAGCGTGGGAGTCTCAAGGTGTCTCTTTTGAGGTTATAGTCGTGATGTCAGCCGGGGCAGGCCCTGTCTGATGTCAGGTATGACTGAACCTAGGGGACCTCTTTTCAAGGATATTCATTGATCATTAATGTGGGTTTGGGCTGCAGGTCTCAACTGCTGTCTGGTGACAGGAGTTCAGTGCTCTGCCTTGGGGTTGGGTGAGGGGACCTCACCAAGATGCTGATGCAAACAGCCCAGAGAGAATAAGGCAGAAGCCTAGAATCCTCTACAGCCTAGCCTAGCCTAGCCTAGGATGGGGTATGTTATTTCTGTGGGAGCCACCCAGAGGTTCTTAAGAGCCTGTTGGAGGATAGTCACCAGAGGGACACCAGATCGTCACAGTCAGAAAGCCCACTTAGGAGGGAACCCTGTGTCCATTGTGACTATGAGCCAAGAACAGCTGTCTAATAGCTGAAACAAAGTCCCTGGAAGTCCCAATCTCTAATACTTTAGGAAGCAGCTGGGTGTGGACATCTGGTCCTTAACAGGCGCCACCACGCTGAAATGAACTCATAATCTGCGTCCCAATCCAACGAGGCCGACAAGCCTCCTAAGATGCCATCCTAAGATGGCAAATGTAGGTTCAGAGGCACACAGAGGGACAGAAAATGCAGAAGCTGAGCCTTGGAGTGACAACATCTACAAGCCAGGGGACACCAAATCACTGGTGCCTGACCAGGTATCACACCTGTCATACTGGTGGCATTCAGAAGCTGAGACAAGATGATTGATACTTTGAAACCAGCCTGGACCACACGCAAGATTGTCTCAAAGTAACAGTATCCAATTATTCCCAGTCAACCAGCCAGAAGTAGGTGAGGCTTCCAGACACCTTGGCTTTTCTACTCCTGACCTCTGGGATGGGAGTCGGCACCCATGTGCTATTTTACTGGGAGTTGGTACCTGTGTCCTGTTTTAAGTCCTGATATAGGGTGCCATGTTGTGGCCCTAGCAAACTTAGAAGCATAGGTTCTTTCTGTGTCCTGTTAATTCAAATAGAACCACAGGGGGACTGTGGAAAGCAAAGAAAGCAAAAGGACTGAGTGACAGCTCAGTGTGTAAAGTGCCTGCCACACAAAGGTGAGGACAGAGAATGAATCCCAGCTCTCCTGTAAGAAGCCGGATCTGTCTGTAATCCCAGCACTGGGAAGGCAGAGACGGGGTGGGGGGTCCCTGGGGCTTCTGACTAGC
Organism: Ellobius talpinus; assembly: GCA_001685095.1. NCBI lineage: Eukaryota > Metazoa > Chordata > Mammalia > Rodentia > Cricetidae > Ellobius > Ellobius talpinus. The sequence goes on along the minus strand of LOJH01028794.1, from coordinate 8,378 downwards.
CAGTCCAGCAAAGAGGGACTGCAACAAGGGAAGAGGTCAATGTCTGACCTCTACAAGCATTCGTGCACACACACGCATGTGCACTTGTATACGTGCAAGAACACACACATACAATTAGAAATAAAGTAGAGGCAAAAAGCACCTTAATATTACCCTTAAATCTGTCACTTCTTATGGGACGTTAACAGACAGGAAACTGAGTTGTTTAAGAGCTGGTGATAAAGATCTAAAGTGCTGAAAGCCAAAGTCATGGGCTCAGTGAAGACCCCACACTGCCACCCTTGCCCATCTGTGCACAACATGGAGAGTAAGAACAATCTGTGGACCCCAGGTCTCCACCCTCTCTCTAAGTGCACCCCTGACTCCCACTGTGCTGTTTTAATGGTGATGGGGCTAGAACCCTGGCCCCTGCCTGCCAGGCAAACACTCTACCTTGTCTTCCCTCACACAGACTCCAGCTACAAAAAGCAAGGAGATGCCAAAGTCTCTGGCTACCAAAAGCAAGGAGATGCCAAAGTCTCTGATGGTGAAGAGGAGTCACCATAGTTGATCCCTGGGGTCACCAGTCTCCATTGAAAGGCACACTCTTGAGACTCTCACAGGGAGCCGGGTATAGTGGCACACGTCTTTGATTCCATCATTTGTGAGACAGAGGCAGGTAGATTTCTGAGTCTGAGGCTAGCCTGATCTACATAGTGAGTTCCAGGGCAGCAGGGCTAGAAGTGAGACCCTGCCTCAAAAAAATAATTAATTAATTAATTAAAAAGAAGACCCTCACAGGGAATGGGATATGGATGAGGATATTTTGGGCCTTTGGGTAGATGGGGTTGGAATCAGGGTTATTATGTCCCTGTGGGACACAGCCTTGGGTCTTTGAAAAAAAAAAAGCCAACACTTCCTTAAAGCCCCTCACAGCCTTCCAGTCCCCAAACTCACTCCCCTCCCCCATCCTGTGTCCTCTGCTTCAGTGACCACAGAAAGGGGTGACAACCTTCCCAGTGTCCACACACAGCAAACTTCAAAATGTATTCCCACTTCCTGACCTAGAGTGAACTCCAACCTCCTGGCTCTAGATTTCCCAGTCACCCACCCATGCATTCATTTCCCAATGAAAGGAAAAAGCTATTTCAATTTTTCTGCTCAAATGCAAATATGACATCCGAAACACCCAATCTTCCTGACAAGAGAATAATTATATCAATATAATTAAGTCTCAAATGCAAAGATTATCTTTAGCACATACACTGGCATGACGCGTCCCATGGCAGAGACCACTGCTCCAGCTAGGGATTCTCCAGCTGCCTCTGGCATGTCTTCCTTCAAATCAAGTCAAAGTTCTTCTCCTCCCACGGGCTCATGCAATTGCGGAAAGAGAGAAATTAGGCTCCTGGAACTCCCCAGTGGCCACTAAGCTTCCCCTCCAGAGAGCTTTGTCAGGGCTGAGACTGGGACGCAGTTGGTGGTGTGTTCCCCTAGAATGCTGGCAACCCTGGTTCAGTCCCCAGGATTACATAATCTGTGTGTGGTAATGCACACCTGGATTTACAGCATTCAGGAAGTGAAGGCAAGAGATCCAAAAGTGCAAGATCGTCCTTGACTACAAAGAGATTTGACACAGCCTGTAAGTACGGGAGCCAGAATGTCACTGCAGGAAGTCGCCTGGGCTAGTGGGACCTGGAAACTGACACACATCTGTCTGCCTCCCATATGCTGTCTGTGCCTGTCTGTCAGCTCCACAGCGGCCTTCAGTTCCTTCTCTTCCTACAGAGTGATGTTCAGGGACCTTCAGAAGTACCTTCTGCAAATGAGGTCATGACAGGCCATGTTCTACAGTGACATTTGAGCCCCAAATAGACTACACATGTGATAGTGGTACCAAGAAGATGTAACAGTACAAAAGTTCCCCGTAGTGTACTTGTGTGACACTGATGTCAACACACCTGTGTAGCACAGCTGTGTAAGGGACAGCATGGTGGGCGATATCAAGAGACTGGGTCACTGACTTTGCATCTCCTTTGGCCAGTCTCTCGGTCATCATTTGAGTGCACTCCTTCAATGTATAAAAGATTTTATGTTGGTTGTAATAAGATACCCTGAAAAAGAAACTTATGCGGAAAAATTGTTCATTCGCCCTTAGGATTCTAGATTATACCCCATCCATGTGGGGAAGTCAAGGCAGGAACTTCAGACACTTGATCATGTCACGTCCAGAGTGAAGTGAAGAGAGAGATGAGTGCATGCATGCGTGCTCGCTTGTTTATCCTCTCTTCCACATCTCAGGTCCCCCGGCCTAGGGAATGGTGCCGCTCACAGTGGGCTGCATCTTCCCACGTCAGTTAACAACGATCTCCCACAGACATACCTACACCATCCCAGTGCACAATCCCTCACTGAGACTCATCTCAGGTGACTCTAGGTTGTGTCAAATTGACAGTCAATGTTAACCAGCCAACATCTAACACTGAAACAATCTCCTGGGGTATACTGACAACAGGCACTGCTCTCTTGAGAGACTGAAGACCATGTGAAGTGGCTGTCCCTGCCATGGAGGTAAGGGCACTCTTCAAGGTGTGCACCCAAAAGAAATGGCTTGGTGTACTTCTCAGAAAGTCCCTCTGTCAGTCCTGACAGGTGACTGCATAATCACAAGGCTTCCTTCCTCCCCTCATAACTAAGCCAAAGCTACCTCCTCCAAAAGGCTGAAGAATTCTCCCAAATGCTCCAGAGAGCATGGAGAGAAGAGGCCTCCTGGGCAGGCCAATCCTCATCAATAGTCCTGTATTGTTACATCTGTTCTCCCAGGAGATCCATCAGGGAGGATACAGAGAGTTGCTGCTGGCACTGGCGATCGATGCCAGGCCCCAGCTTCCCTGGATTCGGAACATCAATGCTGTCTAGCTGAAAACCAGGGTGGAGGTAGGAGCTACTGTTGGAGATAACAGTGCATGCGACATTAACGGCAGAGGATGCCACTGAGTAGCGTGCAGCCGGGCATGGTAATGACCAAGAACAAGACAATGGCATCTGGGATGATGGGCTCCCATCTGCTGGGGCAGGAGATGCCCTGCAGTGCCAGACGTCACAGACCCAAAGTCACAGTGTTACAAAGGGACTGCTTGGCATTTTGTTCCAGCCACAGTCACACACTTATTCATCATCTAATTTGGGGGTACCAGGTAGTCCCCAATAGGTTCTGGAGAAATTCTTATCCTCTGAAACACAGGACTCTGAACCTGAACATAGGGCATATCAGAGCCCAGATCTGAAGCTGAACCCTGACCACCCCTCTCTGTGTGACCTCCCCTTCAGGATGGAAAGCCTCTTTCATGAGATGGTTCTGGAGTAAAGGAACTTGTGGTTGGCACCAGATTCTCCAACTCAGGCCCTGGGCCACCATTTCCCCTATTACCTGGCTGTAAATGCAGAACCTTGGGCTGGGCATGGTGATACCTCCCTGTGACCTTTAGCACTTGGGAAGTGGAGGCAGAGGATTTTAAGTTCCAGGCCAGCCTGGGCTATATGGTGAGACACGGCTGAACAGAACAAAAGAAGAGAAAGAAAGAAAGAAAGAAGGAAGGAAGGAAGGAAGGAAGGAAGGAAGG